>JAKRKW010000063.1:59710-62210 GCA_023566125.1 Zingel zingel
GCCAGGAGAGGACACCCAGGTAACGCTACACACAGTCCGGGAAACACACTGCTAACACTGCTACCGTTGCATGCACACATACTGGCTCAAAGTCATTCATAACAATGAGCAGAGGGGGAGAAAGTATTCACATCCTTTAAGATACTGCAGTAAAAGTAACGGTGCACCAGTGGTGGGATGTAACTCCAGAATCAGAAAAGGTCTTTTGCAGGCCAACCTCCTCCGATTGGCCAATGCTGTGTTTCTGTTAACCCTTTCCTTAACGGGGTTGCAGGTACATGGCATCGGATACAGACGCACAGGATTTTAAACCTGTTTCAAGCCCTTTTTTTGAAATCTGTAATTGTATAAATCCAGATCCTGGAGCTGCTGGTGCAGAGGGACAGGGAGTACCAGGAGCTGATGGAGACGGCTCAGCAGCAGGGGGAGGTGCACCAGGAGATGCAGCAGCTGGAGAAGGAGGTGGAGAAGAGGGACAGCGATATCCAGCAGCTGCAGAAACAGCTCAAGGAGGCCGAGCACATCCTGGTGGGTTCCTCTCTCCGTCCGCTCTGGTGTAGAAACTAGAGATGCACCGATACACCGGCCGGTGACTGTAATTGGCCGGTTTCCACGTGCTCGGCCATGACCGGCGACCGGCAGGTCAGTCTGACATATGCTGATGTCATGCCGGTCAACGCTCCAATTAACTGCCAACATAAGTTCTACCAGTTACAGTTCTCAAGGACGCCACAGCACGCTCTCTTCTTCCTTTCTCTCAACTTCTCCGCCGTGTGTGGCTTGTACCCGCTCGCGGTGTGAAGGCGTGTCGGCGCTATTCTCCCACACATATATATATATATATTACACATACACACACACACACATGTATGTATGTATATTATATATGTATGTGTGTGTGTGTATGTATATATATATGTAATATGAAGTAAGTGTGCAAGTAGCATAATAGTGCAATATTGTACATTCAATATAATGTGAACTATTCATTAAAATATGTCGGTTTACTCCGTGATAGAAGAGGCGTCCCTTAAAGGAACGGCTGATATGAATGGAGTCTTCTTTCTGTTTTTAAGGCCACGGCTGTTTACCAGGCGAAAGAGAAACTCAAATCCATCGACAAAGCTCGGAAAGGTGAGCACACACACACACACACACACACGTGGGGGTGAAAGCTGGGGGGGTGGTGGCTGTTGGTCTGTGTCTGACGGCTCGTTGACTTGTTGTCTGCAGGGAGCATCTCTTCAGAGGAAATCATCAAGTACGCTCACAGGATCAGCGCCAGTAACGCCGTGTGTGCGCCGCTCAACTGGGTCCCAGGTAGGAACCTCCGAGTGCCGCTGGTCCTCCCGCTGGTCCTCGTCTTTTCTCTAAGCCAGCGGTGTCCAACTCCGTTTCTCTAAAGCCCCGCTCAGACCAAAGGGCCACACTGGGAAATGAAGTGCAGCCCTAGGGCCCTATTTTAACGATCTGAGCACACGGTGTGAAGCGCCTGGCGCAGGTGCGTTTAGGGCGTGTCCAAATCCACTTTTGCTAGTTTGACGGCAGAAAAAAGGGTCCGTGTGCCGGGTCATGGTTCTAAAGGGTTGGACTTAGTGTCTTCATTAATCAGAGGTGTGTTCTGGGCGTAACATGCAATCAACCAATCAGAGATAATCTCCCATTCCCTTTAAAAGCCAGGCGCGTTTGGACCTTGGAGCATTGCTGTTATGATGGAGGATTAGCACCGTAATATTTTTATTAGTAATCGTGTGTGTGTGTGTGTGTGTGTGTGTGTGTGTGTGTGTGTGACAAGCATAGTGTGCACGAGCCTAGGAGCATTTTACTAATGCTCTGTTATAATAACAATGAAATGCTGCGTTATTGACTTCAGACCAGGTTTTTGTTGGTCAATGGTGCCATCACTTCCCACTTCCTCAAGATAGCAATACGCCCAGAATGCACCTGAACACACCTCCCTGTAAGACCAGCACGCCCAGAATGCACCTGAACACACCTCCCTGTAAGACCAGCACGCCCAGAATGCACCTGAACACACCTCCCTGTAAGACCAGGGTGCCCAGAATGCACCTGAACACACCTCCCTGTAAGACCAGGGCGCCCAGAATGCACCTGAACACACCTCCCTGTAAGACCAGGGCGCCCAGAATGCACCTGAACACACCTCCCTGTAAGACCAGCACGCCCAGAATGCACCTGAACACACCTCCCTGTAAGACCAGCACGCCCAGAATGCACCTGAACACACCTCCCTGTAAGACCAGGGTGCCCAGAATGCACCTGAACACACCTCCCTGTAAGACCAGGGCGCCCAGAATGCACCTGAACACACCTCCCTGTAAGACCAGGGCGCCCAGAATGCACCTGAACACACCTCCCTGTAAGACCAGCACGCCCAGAATGCACCTGAACACACCTCCCTGTAAGACCAGCACGCCCAGAATGCACCTGAACACACCTCCCTGTAAGACCAGCACGCCCAGAATGCACCTGAACACAC
>JAKRKW010000063.1:67210-69710 GCA_023566125.1 Zingel zingel
AATAATTGAGTAATTTCCGACAGCGCTTGAAGGCGGCACTCGGAAAGTCGACTTTGCAGTTCACCACGCATGCGCGTTAATCACTCCGCTCAAGAAGAGGGAGACATGGCGACGTCCCTGATCTGTAGCCGTTTGACGGCTAGCCTGAGGAATTCAGGGGCTAGAAACTCTATCAGCTCCGCTTCCAAGGTGAGTGTGTGTCCATGTTGAAGCGAAGCTCTCCAGCTTCCAGAGCAGGTATGGATGACAGAGCTGTACCTTCTTTAAAGACTTCAATTTCCCCTCAAAACCGACAGGGTCAATCTGACATTAGCGCCATAGCACCGTTGTTTTGGCTAACATGCTAACTAGCTTGGAGCTAACGGCCGGCTGTCACAATGAAGTGATCCAGAAACCAGCTAATCTACATAATCGCTTTTTTTTTTTTTTAATTCTCCACTTATTCTGTCTCATGTGTGTGTTTTTAACGGTGTTAATAGAGGTGAAAGTGCGCCATGTACCAAGCCGCGGAGCTCTGCGCATGCGCATCTGTCCCGCTGCCTCTCCTTGTTGAAAGTTAAAGCCTCCCTGCAGAGAAAGGCTGTCAACAACAACAACAGCTGTTTACAGCTACAAGAACAAACACTGTGGCACTGGGGCTGGAAACACTAAAGTCCCAGGTATTGTCAGGCGCAGTGGGCGGAAGAAGTACTCAGATTACTGCTGTGAAAGTACTAATACCACACTGCAAATACTCCTACAAGTTAAAGTCCCGCGTTATAGAAACTTGACTGAATCGATGACAGTGGGTGATGTCAGCTTGTTAAGTGTGAATATGTTCTAGTTTCTTCTCCTCTGGGACAGGAAACGGAGAGAGAGAGAGTGTGTGTGTGTGTGTGTGTGTGTGTGTGTGTGTGTGTGTGTGTGTGTGTGTGTGTGTGTGTGTGTGTGTGTGTGTTACTCTGTCTCTGTGTGTGTGTGTCACACTGTGTGTGTTACTGTGTGTGTGTGTGTTACTCTGTGTCTCTGTGTGTGTGTGTGTGTTTCTGTGTGTGTTACTCTGTGTCTCTGTGTATGTGTTACTGTGTGTGTGTGTGTGTGTGTGTGTTACTGTGTGTCTCTATGTGTGTTACTCTCTCTGTTTTTGTGTGTGTGTGTGTCTGTGTGTGTTACTGTGTGTGTGTGTGTGTCTCTGTGTGTGTTACTGTGTGTGTGTGTGTGTGTGTGTTTCTCTGTGTGTGTGTCTCTGTGTGTGTGTGTGTCTGTCTGTGTGTGTGTGTGTGTGTTACTCTGTGTCTCTGTGTGTGTGTGTGTGTGTGTGTGTGTGTGTGTGTGTTACTCTGTGTGTGTGTGAACTGAATAACTGAGTTGTGGATAAAACGAGACATTTCCGACTCAAACCGATAAATGGATTTTCAAAATAGTTGGCCCTTAATTTAACCCTTGTGTTGTCTCCCCGTCCACTATGCAACTTTTTGTTTTTCGGGGTCAAAATGGAAAATGAGCCTTCTACACTTTTTGTTCAACGTTTTGGTCGTCACGAAAGTTTTTTTTTTTCCTCCCTTTTTCCCATTTTTTATTTTTTATTTTGTCGATCTGCTGCTCTAATTGACATTTTCCCCATTTTCATTTCGTAGAGCAAACAACTCATCGATTAATCTACACAGAAAATAATGTAAGTTATAAAAAAAATTGTAAATATGTAAGTATTATAGTACGTAAACATCGCTGCCTGGTACGGAAACGGCACCGAACAGACCAATCGGGCCGTTTTCTTGCAGTTTGCAGATGACCTGTACCGGTGATTATTTACCCGACAGTATCTCCACAATATTGACATCGAGGTATTTGGTGGAGTATATCGTGATGTCTGATTTCCTCCACGTCGCCCTAGTTGCAGCCTTAGATCAGAGCTGAAAGCCCTTTACCCACTAACGTCTTGACGAGATGTCCGAGCAGCTGTAAAGAGTGCAGACAGCTGTGGTGTTCGAGCCATGTTGGAATTCCTTTCCTTTTCTGTCGGTCTCTGCCCCAGGGTGATCCCGCTGTGACTCGGGGCATCTGTTGTGTAAGCAGTGATGCAGTATTTACACCATCACCTCCGTCACTTCACACACGGACCAACATTACTACCTAGGGCCGCACGACATGAGGACAATATGCGATACCGTTGTTGTAATAGCTTGATAACGATGTAAGTTAAGCGATAAATAATCAGATATGTAATGTGTTCTACAAACGGCTCGTTGAGTTTAAAACTAATGAAAGGAAATCATTTCTAACTTTCTTTTATTGAACAAATTGAACATTGAATTGAATATAAAAGGCAGCAATAAAAACAGAACGACAGTTTTGACATTTTAATGGCAGTTACACAGCGGGACGATAATCGGCCGTTGGACAGTCTGGGAGGTCGGTGACTCGAGTCTGGTCGGTGTGGTCCGTGCCGTCGTCCGTTGGAGGAGCCGTCGGCCTTCATTTGGGCCGACCCGACATGTTCAGTCAGAGACAGGACAGTCGG
>JAKRKW010000063.1:74710-79710 GCA_023566125.1 Zingel zingel
GTTTTAGGACGTAAGAGACGTCTCCTGTTTCAACAGCCAATAGAGAAGTCAGCTGGTGGAGTCTCCAGAGGATGGTTTTAGAACGTAAGAGACGTCTCCTGTTTCAACAGCCAATAGAGAAGTCAGCTGGTGGAGTCTCCAGAGGCTGGTTTTAAAACGTAAGAGACGTCTAATGTTTCAACAGCCAATAGAGAAGTCAGCTGGTGGAGTCTCCAGAGGCTGGTTTTAGGACGTAAGAGACGTCTCCTGTTTCAACAGCCAATAGAGAAGTCAGCTGGTGGAGTCTCCAGAGGCTGGTTTTAGGACGTAAGAGACGTCTCCTGTTTCAACAGCTAATAGAGAAGTCAGCTGGTAAAGTCAGCTACAAACTATAGAAATAAAATGATCTATAATCCATTTTATTTTTATTTAACAGCTGGTTGAGAGGGAGAGAGAGACCCCGAGACCCCAGCGGAGAAATAAAACGTGTTTTCGCTGATTCATCACTATAAATGTAACTGTAGCAAGCAGCTCACTATGACTAACGTTATCCACACTCATATTCAGATTAAACAAAAGATATATCCAGCGACAAAAAGTCGAAAGTTAGAACGGAAGCACAAAGAGTCATAGCAAGAAGTTGCAGGTTTCAACTCGTCTCGTCCAGAATCTTTGGTCTGAACTGTGCTAAATGTTACGATGTCGGCTGCTCGTGTGAAACGTGGCCAAAGCTTCAAATAATGAAGTTAACGTACTTGAAACCGGGAACTATATTCTCAGACAGGCTTGCTGCAAAGCTAATCATTCCGCCCAAGTACTATATTCTTCCGCCTGAGAATATAGTTCCCGGTTTGTTTACGGTTAGAAGACGGCTGTGTCTCATGTTACCTTGTTATTTGTACACGCTGTGACTCTACAAATCACAACATGGAAACAGGAACATGTTGGCGTTATTTTGTCACTTATTCGGAGCAGTAGGCTAGATGGAACCAGTTACCTCCAGGATCTGTGCTAGGCTAAGCTAACGGTGGAACCGTCAGACAGCGTTACAGCACGCACGGACACGAGAAGGGTATGTCTGGACTTGTCTAACTCTGGGGGTTACGGTGAATAAGATAAAGTCCAAATAAGTCGGCGTGTTCCTTTTTAAACTATCAAACAAGACAATGCATCCGACCAGACATTTGTTGCAAACTTCCGGTACTTGGCGGCTTCTGCGAACACGTTTGAGTAGCTATCACCGGAGTATTACGGTTCTCCGCCGAGCTTTAGTTCTTAGTGACAAACCCACAAAGTTGTCTGACCTTTTGTGTGAGTTTTTTTTAACATTAGCTGTAGAGTATGGGGCCGGACACACACTCAGTCTAAACATAGCCGCCTCCTGCTTCAGTGGTATCAGTTAACACACGGCTTAGCTACATAATTGCAGCATAGTAAGAAGTTGCACCGATAACATGGCTTTACGGAGCTGTACTGTGAGTTTAACTTCACTCGCTCTCATAGCGTCATTTTCAGAGAAAGGGCTGTTAAAAGCCACTGTACTCTACTAAAGAATAAACGACCAAGAGATGCAAAAATAACTAAAAGTCGGCTCTTTGAGAGTCTTTTCAGTTTGGGGTTCTTGTTCCTATGTAGACAGGTTGGGGGGGCCTCTAGTGTGTCTGTGTCCGGGGGCCCTTTGTCTCCTAATCCGTCCATGTTTCCAGCTCGTTATGCATCTGTTCGGCCCCAGCTTTACTGTTCAGGTTCACTCTCGGTGCCGTTTTCAGAGACACAGCTGCAAACCAAAAGCAGCTGAAAGGGAGAATAATCTGACTGATGTTTATCACAAAGACTCTTAAGAGGAGACGCTACATTTTGAGTTTTTTTTGGGCTATTTTGAACAATTCCCAGCACTAACTACCGCAATGACTTAATTTGGCTGTACTAATCAATGGATGTTTCAGGTACGAAGGACCTGGTGGTGAAAGCTCAGGTGCTGGCTGGGGGCCGAGGAAAGGGGACGTTCGAGGGCGGACTGAAGGGAGGAGTGAGGATCGTCTACTCGTAAGTAGTCCACATCCACGACCTTCTACTTCCTTGATTGTTCAGGTGCGCCGGAAAGTCGGCCGTATGTCCCTCATTGAGGCCGGATGTCCGTTACCTTCCTCTTTCTTTGTGTTGGGTTAGGGTTAGACTCCTCAGATCTCTGCAGGGTGAATCCAGACAGCTAGCTAGACTATCTGTCCAATCAGAGTTCTCTGTTGCACGACTCAAACAACTTTTGAACGTACACATGTTCCACCAAAACAAGTTCCTTCCTGAGACTATTCAGCAGAGGCACCGTGGCTCCGTCCGGCGCTTAGCCCCGCCCCACGATGATTGTGATTGATTTAAAGAAAAGCCAATAAACCAGAATGCTGTGTGGACTAGCTAGACCTTCCTCCGCAGCTCTGTGGAGGAAGTGAAACGGAAGCAAAAAGTACAAAAATATGAAATCAAAAGCTGTCTTTTACTTTTACTTTTGTGTGTTTTAATACGTTTGTCTTTAAGTGACCTCCAGAAGCTATTTTAGGGTGTATTTTGACACACTTTTGCTCTGGATTTGGTTGTTATAATCTCTCTCTCTTAATTCTATTCATCTTAGACCATTTTCCTTCTTGTTGCCCTTTGTCTTTTGCGTCAGATCTCTGGTCTGTGAGCTTTTTTTTTAAAAGATTATTTTTTTGGGCTTTTCCGCCTTTTAATGGACAGGACAGCTAGGTGGGGGGGGGGTGGAGACAGGCAGGAAATCGTCACAGGTCGGACTCGAACCCTGGACCTCTGCGTTGAGGCATGAACCTCTAGGTATATGTGCGCCTGCTCTACCCACTGAGCCAACCCGGCCACGTGGTCTGTGAGCTCTGGGCTCTGGATATTGAACATGTTGGTTGTCTCAGTCAGTATATCTGACAGAGAAAAGAGCTGCTGATTGCAAGCTTCTGTAGATCAATTGATTAAGAAAAAGCTTTTTATCTTGGGGAAGAAAGGGATGAAAACATCAGAGGCTTGTGCATTATTTTCCTTCAGACCGCATGTCGATTCCTCTAGTTCAGGGGTCACCAGCACGGTGCCCGCGGGCACCAGGTAGCCCCAAGGACCACATGAGGAGCCCTCAGGCCTGTTCTAAAAATGAAAATTGAATATTGATATTATCTGTTTCCCACCTTGTTAAGTCATTGTTGATGATTATTGTGAGAAATCATCAACGTGATCAGTGTCTTCACATAGACGACTATCATTAATCATTAATAATCAGATATAACTAAAGGCAAACTGAGCTAATGTGTTATTTCAGAAGAGTGTATCAAACTGGTAGCCCTTCGTGTGACTCAGCACCCATGAAGTAGCTCTCACTTTCAGAAAGGTCGCTGACCCCTGGTCTAGTTAGACTGCTTTGGTTTTGTTATCCCGTAGCCAGAAGCTCTCCAAAAGTCAATCAGGGGCGCCCGGATAGCTCACCTGGTAGAGCGGACGGCCATATATAGAGGGTTACTCATATCTGTCAACAGACTGGGCAGTTAAGAAGTTTAAAAACAGAGACAAGTTGTTCCGTGAGAGTTTGTTCAAATGTATTATTGCTAGAAAGCAAGGAGATGGAGTTACACAGCACACGTATGTCAGAGTGCAGTGGAAGAGACCTCAAAGTAGCACTCAAAGACAAGAGTATATCTGTTTCTGCAGAGGAACAGCATCCTGTTTGCAACAGGATGCAACCAGGAAGCATCTTGCTGTAGCAGAATATAACGATAAGAAATCAGGACACATCAACAGGGTGCAGGATAACCTATAAATCTCCCACCATGTCCACTTTTAAGGAATGGATAGAAGTACTAAGCTCACTGGCAAGTTATGAGCGGGTCACCTATAGAGTAGCTGGGAGGGAAGATTTGGGGACCATTCCTAGCTCAATTGCTTGATATGAATGGATGACGCTACCTACCTCTGCATAATTTTTAATTTGGTTCAGGTACAGGATGTGTATACTATGTAGACTTCCTAGGGTGTTGTGCTAAAACATCCCATTACAGCAGCGGGCCGTGGGTTCAACTCCGACCTGCGGCCCGTTGCGGCGTGTCATCCCCCCCCCTTCATGTCTTCAGCTGTCCTGTCAATAAAGGCTTAAAAATGCCCCCAAAAAATAATCTAGTAGTATTCTGTACATGGCGTCTCCTCTGACAGTCATCCTTTTCTTCTTCCTCCTCTTCTCTCCAGGCCAGAGGAGGCCCGGGACATTTCCTCCCAGATGATTGGTCGAAAGCTGTACACCAAGCAGACCGGGGAGGCGGGTCGCATCTGCAACCAGGTGTTCATCTGCGAGCGCAGGTACCCTCGCAGAGAATACTACTTCGCCATCACCATGGAGAGGTCCTACCAGGTGAGGGGACGCACTCACACACCAGGGATCTCCCGCCATTATAAGTTCAGGAGCAGCCCTGAGCCGTGCTGGGCAGCCCCGAGCCCCGAGCCGTGCTGGGCAGCCCCGAGCCCCGAGCCGTGCTGGGCAGCCCCCGAGCCGTGCTGGGCAGCCCCGAGCCGTGCTGGGCAGCCCCGAGCCCCGAGCCGTGCTGGGCAGCCCCGAGCCCCGAGCCGTGCTGGGCAGCCCCGAGCCCCGAGCCGTGCTGGGCAGCCCCGAGCCCCGAGCCGTGCTGGGCAGCCCCCGAGCCGTGCTGGGCAGCCCCGAGCCGTGCTGGGCAGCCCCGAGCCCCGAGCCGTGCTGGGCAGCCCCGAGCCCCGAGCCGTGCTGGGCAGCCCCCGAGCCGTGCTGGGCAGCCCCGAGCCGTGCTGGGCAGCCCCGAGCCGTGCTGGGCAGCGCCGAGCCGTGCTGGGCAGCGCCGAGCCGTGCTGGGCAGCGCCGAGCCGTGCTGGGCAGCCCCGAGCCGTGCTGGGCAGCCCCGAGCCGTGCTGGGCAGCCCCGAGCCGTGCTGGGCAGCCCCGAGCCGTGCTGGGCAGCCCCCGAGCCGTGCTGGGCAGCGCCTGAAGCCGATGAAAGAAACTGACAG
>JAKRKW010000063.1:82210-84710 GCA_023566125.1 Zingel zingel
TGTAAATAATCACTACTTTAAGCGTGTAGAGAGCCAGCATATTTCCACCAGACTCCATGTAAATAATCACTACTTTTAGCGTGTATAGAGCCAGCATATTTCCACCAGACTCCATGTAAATAATCACTACTTTTAGCGTGTATAGAGCCAGCATATCTCCACCAGACTCCATGTAAATAATCACTACTTTTAGCGTGTATAGAGCCAGCATATTTCCACCAGACTCCATGTAAATAATCACTACTTTTAGCGTGTATAAAGCCAGAATATTTCCACCAGACTCCATGTAAATAATCACTACTTTTAGCGTGTATAGAGCCAGAATATTTCCACCAGACTCCATGTAAATAATCACTACTTTTAGCGTGTATAGAGCCAGAATATTTCCACCAGACTCCATGTAAATAATCACTACTTTAAGCGTATATAGAGCCAGCATATCTCCACCAGACTCCAGGTAAATAATCACTACTTTTAGCGTGTATAGAGCCAGAATATTTCCACCAGACTCCATGTAATAATCAGGACTTTTAGCGTGTATAGAGCCAACATATTTCCACCAGACTCCATGTAAATAATCACTACTTTAAGCGTGTATAGAGCCAGCATATTTCCACCAGACTCCATGTAAATAATCACTACTTTTAGCATATATAGAGCCAGCATATTTCCACCAGACTCCATGTAAATAATCAGGACTTTTAGCGTGTATAGAGCCAGCATATCTCCACCAGACTCCATGTAAATAATCACTATTTTTAGCGTGTATAGAGCCAGCATATTTCCACCAGACTCCATGTAAATAATCACTACTTTTAGCATATATAGAGCCAGCATATCTCCACCAGACTCCATGTAAATAATCACTACTTTAAGCGTGTATAGAGCCAGCATATTTCCACCAGACTCCATGTAAATAATCAGGACTTTTAGCGTGTATAGAGCCAGCATATCTCCACCAGACTCCATGTAAATAATCACTACTTTTAGCGTATATAGAGCCAGCATATCTCCACCAGACTCCATGTAAATAATCACTACTTTAAGCGTGTATAGAGCCAGCATATTTCCACCAGACTCCATGTAAATAATCAGGACTTTTAGCGTGTATAGAGCCAGCATATCTCCACCAGACTCCATGTAAATAATCAGGACTTTTAGCGTGTATAGAGCCAGCATATCTCCACATGTAAATGGGTGAATTAAGGGATTATTTCAACCAAACCAGAGTGGTGATTGTTGGAACAGTGGAAAGATGAACCAAGACGGCTTTTGATAGTTTTATTTAGTTTCTTTTGACTTTGAATGAAGTTTGTTTTTTGATGATAAAAGTGCTGATTATTTACATGGAGTCTGGTGGCGTTCTGAACCCACAGACCGACTCTCTGATTCCCTTAGTCTAAACCACATCTCTCCCACCTGTTGGTTTCTTTTACGTCCTGACGAACAATATTAGGTCTCATTCAGTATGTGTGATTTTGTTTCGGTGTTGTTTTCAGACACCCACACAGTAATTATCGCTCTCCAGGTCTTTATAGGAAACCAGCTGGACTTCCTGATTGTGGCGGCTGCTTTGGAAATAATCGGCATGCTTTTTGATTTTCCAGTCGGAAGGTTGTTATTAGAAACACTCGGGTGTTTAAAATCCTCCGTCACAGTCATAAATATACCCTCGGCTGTGACGGAAATGGTTTTGTTTACAAAGACGGCAGTTTGCCTGAACATTGGAGCTTTTGTCACAGGATAATACATTTGATATTAAAGTGCCATTATTATGAAATATTCACTTTTTCTGGGATTTGGGGTGATATTTTGTGTCTCTGGTGCTTCCACACACATACAAACTTGGAAAAAAGCCATCCATGCTGTTTAGAGTGAGATCTGGTTTCTGAATGTGTCCTGCCTTCAGTCTCCGGGTGAGCTGGTCAACATCTGCACGGCTTTCTACGTCACTAGCCGAGACGAGGGGGCTAGGGGGCTAACTGTTAGCATGCTAACTTCCTCTCAATGGCAAAACACTGCTACACACACACTAGTTCACCCTAATCTCCAAAAGAACTACTTCCATGTCCCTGTTCTGCAGGTATTGACCACAAAGTTGGAAGTGCGCCCTCGTTTAGAAGAAGTCTCCCGGCTAATCCTGCCTTGTACTGACCTAGCTAGCTCATGTGATCTTACCTAGCTACTGAGCATGTGGTCTTACCTAGCTACTGAGCATGTGGTCTTACCTAGCTACTGAGCATGTGATCTTACCTAGCTACTGAGCATGTGATCTTACCTAGCTACTGAGCATGTGATCTTACCTAGCTACTGAGCATGTGATCTTACCTAGCTACTGAGCGTGTGGTCTTACCTAGCTACTGAGCATGTGGTCTTACCTAGCTACTGAGCATGTGGTCTTACCTAGCTACTGAGCATGTGGTCTTACCTAGCTACTGAGCATGTGGTCTTACCTAGCTACTGAGCATGTGCGACTGCCAACAAAGATGTTACAGCAGTG
>JAKRKW010000063.1:89710-99710 GCA_023566125.1 Zingel zingel
ATCCTTATCTTAGTTGCAGTTAATGCAGCATCTGAAAGATTTGCGGATTAATTTAGGAGGACACGTTATAAACTTCTACAAATGAATAATTATTCGTGCCGTTGCCGTGGCGCTGTCCCTCAGGTTCAGGCCATCCTGGTCAACATCTTCGGAGGCATCATGAGGTGTGACATCATCGCGCAGGGCATCATCATGGCGGTGAGAGACCTGGACCTCAAGATCCCCATCGTGGTGCGGTTACAAGGTAAAGAACGCGCTCCGTTTCTCCGAAATCTCTCCGAAATCTCTCCGATATCTCTCCGATACAATACACAGAAATGTTCCGGAAAAACGTGGGAATCTGTAAGGATTTAATTGAGACCACACAGTTGACGCGGTCCAACATTACAGTTCAATATATGAAAATGTGCAGGCTATTGTGATTGGTTAATACTAAGGCGGGAAGTTGCCGTGGTTTTGGCTTTGGCGCTTCCTTATTGGTGCAGAGGCTGGTCCCAGCCTTTTGGCACCCGATCCATCCAATGGTAGAGGACAACACCCTGAAAAGAGATTTCCCGCTCTCCCTTCCCCCGGGTATTGTTCACTCGTTTAGCGGAGGGTGTCCGTTTACTTAGGAGTAATTCAAACCGGTTCCTACTGGTTCCAACCGGTTCCAACCGGTTCCAACTGGTTCCAACCGGTTCCAACCGATTCCAACCAGTTCCAACCGGTTCCAACCAGTCTTACTGCCTTTCCACCCTCAAGTCTCAGTGATTTCAGTGTGAATACATGCATTACTGCGTTATATGTGCTGTTCCAACTGGTTCCAACTGGTTCCAACTGGTTCCAACTGGTTCCAACTGGTTCCAACTGGTTCCAACCGGTTCCAACTGGTTCCAACCGGTTCCAACCAGTCTTACTGCCTTTCCACCCTCAAGTCTCAGTGATTTCAGTGTGAATACATGCATTACTGCGTTATATGTGCTGTTCCAACTGGTTCCAACCGGTTCCAACTGGTTCCAACTGGTTCCAACTGGTTCCAACCGGTTCCAACCGGTTCCAACCAGTCTTACTGCCTTTCCACCCTCAAGTCTCAGTGATTTCAGTGTGAATACATGCATTACTGCGTTATATGTGCTGTTCCAACTGGTTCCAACCGGTTCCAACTGGTTCCAACTGGTTCCAACCGGTTCCAACTGGTTCCAACTGGTTCCAACCGGTTCCAACCGGTTCCAACCGGTCTTACTGCCTTTCCACCCTCAAGTCTCAGTGATTTCAGTGTGAATGCATGCATTACTGCGTTATATGTGCTGTTATGTGTTATTTATTTAAGGGGACTGTTCCCTACCGTGCTAGTAAATATTCCTAACACAGTTGTGGAAGAATCATAATAAAAAGCAGAAATTGCCTTTTAAAAAGAACTACAAAGTCACAACAACGTTAGGACACATTTCCGTCTCGTCTCTGCAGCAGCTGAGACTCTATTCACGGTAGAGACCCACGTCTGATCACATTCAATTTCTATATTTTGCCTTTTTAAGGAACGAGAGTGGACGATGCCAAAGCTCTGATCGCTGCCAGTCCGCTGAAAATCCTGGCCTGTGACGACCTGGACGAGGCCGCCAAAATGGTACGTACACAAACGCACCTATACCAGTTTACGTGGACGCTATATTTAGAATATTTCCAGCTCTTCACCTCGCTGTCAGACGGCGCTCTACGACGGGGAACTGAAGCCGTTAGCTCGGCTCTCTTCAAAGCCACCAGACTCCATTAACAAAAACGGGGATTTTACCTCGCAGAACACGGGAGTTACTGCTCTACCGCTGCCTCCATCGGTTAGTTAGTTAGTTATTGTGTTAGTTTAGTTAGTTCCTAACCCATCGGTTAGTTAGTTATTGTGTTAGTTAGTTCCTAACCCATTGGTTGGTTAGTTAGTTATTGTGTTAGTTAGTTCCTAATCCATCGGTTAGTTAGTTATTGTGTTAGTTTAGTTAGTTCCTAACCCATCGGTTAGTTAGTTAGTTATTGTGTTAGTTAGTTCCTAACCCATCAGTTAGTTAGTTATTGTGTTAGCTTAGTTAGTTCCTAACCCATCGGTTAGTTAGTTATTGTGTTAGTTAGTTCCTAACCCATCGGTTGGTTAGTTAGTTATTGTGTTAGTTAGTTCCTAATCCATCGGTTAGTTAGTTATTGTGTTAGTTTAGTTAGTTCCTAACCCATCGGTTAGTTAGTTAGTAATTGTGTTAGTTAGTTCCTAACCCATCAGTTAGTTAGTTATTGTGTTAGCTTAGTTAGTTCCTAACCCATCGGTTAGTTAGTTATTGTGTTAGTTAGTTCCTAACCCATCGGTTGGTTAGTTAGTTATTGTGTTAGTTAGTTCCTAATCCATCGGTTAGTTAGTTATTGTGTTAGTTTAGTTAGTTCCTAACCCATCGGTTAGTTAGTTAGTTATTGTGTTAGTTAGTTCCTAACCCATCAGTTAGTTAGTTATTGTGTTAGCTTAGTTAGTTCCTAACCCATCGGTTAGTTAGTTATTGTGTTAGTTAGTTCCTAACCCATCGGTTGGTTAGTTAGTTATTGTGTTAGTTAGTTCCTAATCCATCGGTTAGTTAGTTAGTTATTGTGTTAGTTTAGTTAGTTCCTAACCCATCGGTTTAGTTAGTTATTGTGTTAGTTAGTTCCTAACCCATCGGTTAGTTAGTTAGTTATTGTGTTAGCTTAGTTAGTTCCTAACCCATCGGTTAGTTAGTTATTGTGTTAGTTAGTTCCTAACCCATCGGTTGGTTAGTTAGTTATTGTGTTAGTTAGTTAGTTCCTAATCCATCGGTTAGTTAGTTAGTTATTGTGTTAGTTTAGTTAGTTCCTAACCCATCGGTTAGTTAGTTATTGTGTTAGTTAGTTCCTAACCCATCGGTTAGTTAGTTAGTTATTGTGTTAGTTAGTTCCTAATCCATCGGTTAGTTAGTTAGTTTAGTTAGTTCCTAACCCATCGGTTAGTTAGTTATTGTGTTAGTTTAGTTCCTAACCCATCGGTTGGTTAGTTAGTTATTGTGTTAGCTTAGTTAGTTCCTAACCCATCGGTTAGTTAGTTTGTGTGTTAGTTTAGTTAGTTCCTAACCCATCGGTTAGTTAATTATTGTGTTAGTTTAGTTAGTTATTGTTAGTTTAGTTAGTTTCTAACCCATCGGTTAGTTAGTTATTGTGTTAGTTCCTAACCCATCGGTTTGTTAGTTAGTTATTGTGTTAGCTTAGTTAGTTCCTAACCCATCGGTTGGTTAGTTAGTTATTGTGTTAGCTTAGTTAGTTCCTAACCCATCGGTTAGTTAGTTATTGTGTTAGTTAGTTCCTAACCCATCGGTTAGTTAGTTATTGTGTTAGCTTAGTTAGTTCCTAACCCATCGGTTAGTTAGTTATTGTGTTAGTTTAGTTAGTTCCTAACCCATCGGTTAGTTAGTTATTGTGTTAGTTTAGTTAGTTCCTAACCCATCGGTTAGTTAGTTAGTTATTGTGTTAGTTTAGTTAGTTCCTAACCCATCGGTTAGTTAGTTATTGTGTTAGTTTAGTTAGTTCCTAACCCATCGGTCATTGACATAATGCATTCCCTAGCCCCTTACCCTAACCTTAACCATCACCACTAGATGCCTAACCTTAACCTTTATCCTCACCCTCACCATAACCTAATTCTAACCCTAATCCTAAAACCAAGTCTTAACCCTCAAACAGACCTTTAACCTTGTGGGGTCCAGCATTTTGGGCCCACAAAGCTGGTCGGACCCCACAAGTATACTGGACTCCCGGTTTTTGGACCCCACGGATATAGTAAAACAAGCAGACAGACACCGAAGATCAACGACAAACTCAGTTATTCATAGACTTTTGTAAAAAGCAGGGTTTTTAGCCTTTCTTTTTTTTAAAGTGTTCAGTGTGGAGGCCTCTCTCAGTTCCACTGGCAGGGTGCTCCATATCATTGGGGCATAGACACAACAAGCAGCCTCCCCTGCTCTCGAGTTCCAGCGAGGGATGGTTGAGAGACCGCTGCCTGTGGATCTGAGGCTTCTTGCTGGTTCATATTAACGAGCATGTCTAACATACTGTGGTGCACGCCGCTGAGAGATTCATAAACTAGGAGCAGAATCTTAAAATCAATTCTAGCCTTCACTGGGAGCCAGTGCAACAGTCTAGGTAGGTAGTCTAATTTAAGATGACTCTGCAATATATATACCAGGATGCATGTGAAAGGCCCTTTCACCGAAGACGGGGACGTTCGGGGAATGTCATGTATGATTGGCCCGTATGATGGAAGATTACATTTCCTGGTGGTGACTTTAGGAGTCAGGAGTGAACCTAAGTAAGAAGGCAGTTTACACAATATGGCCTTAAAAAGAAACATATACCAATGCTCCAACCTGTGATTGTGCAAAGAAGGCCAACCAACGCTGTCATACAGCTACAGCGATGAGTACTGAACTGAAAGAAGACAAGTTGTTTGACGTCCCTTGACTCTCTGTCTGTCTCTTTGTCTGCTCGCAGGTTGTAAAGCTGTCTGAAATCGTCTCGCTGGCAAAGGAAGCTCAAGTAGACATCACCTTCCAGCTGCCCATCTAAGGAGGAAAGAAAAGACAGCTTGACCCTTGATCTCCTCGCCCCCCAAACACTTCCTCTGTCCCACCCACCAGCCGCCCGCCACTCCACCGCAAACCCAAGCCGACAGCCAGACGAGCCGATCGTTTAGTTTTCTCATTCTCCCTCTGTGGCATGACTCGGCACATCTGTCCGCCGCGTGGACGGCGACAGGCGTCGCTTAGAGAGCAGGGATGCACCGAATCCACTGGTTAAGATTCTGCTGAGTCCTCCTCCCGTCCTCAGTCCATGAACACAGTCAACACATTAATGAAGTCAGCAGGGACTGTCCTTCATTAATCCTTGCTCCATTCTGGCTGCTGTCTGTAGATTCCTTCATCACAACTCGTATTCTTCCAGATGTTTGATACCAGATGTTGTAACAGCGGTGATGTTGTGTATTGTTTAGGGTCCTCGCCACCACCAGACTAATCAGCATTGCAGATTGAACATGTAGCTGGACTTGAATGGCCTTCTTTTGACTGAAAGTGCTGCCAAACATCTCTTTTTCTGCTCACCAGTTCCATTTCCACTTCCTCACAGCCGGCTGCATTGAACGCTCCACCTACGTTAACACCTTCCCGTAATCAATGGCGCCGTCATTACGGCGACCAGCGTAGCGTGCGGAGTGCAAGCGTAGAGTTCGGTTCTGTTCGGTGGAGAAAAATTCTAAAGTTTGGAAACCCAACCCCGTCAAAAAGCCCAATATTCAGCCGAATCCGAAACCTGGATTCGGTGCATCCCTGTTAGAGAGACAACAGCCTACTTGTTTCCTTTTCTTTCGTCTCCCTCCCAAGTTTCCTCAAACTTAAGTTGCACTCACGTCGATACGCACAAACCTCAAACTTTTAACTTCCCTCACACGCGGAGAACCAGTCTGTGCACTTCGGTACTTGTTGGGAGAAGTTCCTTCGCCCTGTTCAGAAAACAAAATGGAAAAAGCCAGACCGGCTGAAGCGTTTGCTGCATGTGTCAGGAAGCTGCTTTCACTCCCATTATCAAACGCTGCGTGTTAGAATATCATATTATAATACACTTTATTTCAATAGCACGTTTCAACGTTACAAAGTGCTTTCCAGTTAAAATAAAAAACCAAGAACATAAAGAACAATGGAGTAAAACGAGAAACAAAGGAATTATCCAGTCCCTCCAGAAAAACGTGATCATGTGATCGCATAATTCCACGCATAATCAGCCAACGTCCGCATATTTATGCAGGGGGGGGGGGGGGGGGGCGCATTATTTCAAATATGCAGGACTTTTGCTGCATTAATTGCCGATTTCCGCGCAAAATAGGCGGGGCTTGCATGATTTCATAATCCCCACATTTTCGTTGCAAAAAAGTCTCACATATATCTGAGCAGAAAGTTGAAAAATGTTGTGTTTACTTCACACAAGAGCAGCCACTTCCCTCTGTTATGAAGTGACGTTATGAAGTGACGTTATGAAGTGACGTTATGAAGGGACGTTATGAAGGGATGTTATGAAGTGACGTTATGAAGTGACGTTATGAAGTGACGTTATGAAGTGACGTTAGGAAGTGACGTTATGAAGTGACGTTATGAAGTGACGTTATGAAGTGACGTTATGAAGTGACGTTATGAAGTGGCGTTATGAAGTGACGTTATGAAGTGACGTTATGAGGTGACGTCATGAGGTGACGTCATGAGGTGACGTCACTTCATGACGTCATGAGGTGACGTCATGAAGTGACGTCATGAAGTGACGTTATGAGGTGACGTCATGAGGTGACGTTATGAAGTGACGTTATGAAGTGACGTTATGAAGTGACGTCACACATATCTTAGCAGAAAGTTGAAAAATGTAATTACGCGACGTGAACGTCATCGAAAAGCTGCTAACGCCGCGATG
The DNA here is from genome assembly GCA_023566125.1 of Zingel zingel. Classification (NCBI taxonomy): domain Eukaryota; kingdom Metazoa; phylum Chordata; class Actinopteri; order Perciformes; family Percidae; genus Zingel; species Zingel zingel. Next base: position 96,185 of record JAKRKW010000063.1, read on the forward strand.
AAGCCACGATGGAACCGCAGTTTTTGCAAGTTCCCGCAATTTCATCGCATAACATTGCATAAATATCCTGCATATTCATCGCATTTTTTAAGAAAACGTGCCGCATAATCACAGATTTTTGCCCAAAACAATCACAAAATAACTCAAATGCACTTTCCTGGAAGGACTGGACATAAAAACATTAAACACGAGGATAAAAGAAGTCAAATCAACCAGATGTTGCCTCAAGTGAGCTCAAAAAGACTGGAAAAGCATCATTCATTCATGAACAGTTCTGAGTGCCTTTTCAGCGTGCTGTCTCTTAACAGGAATGTAACGGAATAAAGAAACCGTGTTTGTTTGCTCCGTGAAGAACTTGGCCACGTCTCAGTCTAATCCAACGAACAGCGCCACTGCGTTTGAGTAGACGGGACTCAGAAATGTCCTTCTCTGCAGACGACTCCACGTTGTTACTTTACCTCCCGTAGAACAACAGCCGCAAAACTCTCGGCAGAAAACCAAATGTACCTCAGGGGGCTGAATCTTTAAATATTTTAAATATGAGGTCGTTTACGAAGGTAGCTACTTAAAAAAAAAAAAAAAAAAAGGTCAAATGTAAACCTAAAGAGATGTGAAAACTGGATTCAGACTTGAGGAAATGCTCCCAAACTCCAGCTTTTAGTTGAGTGTTACGTCTAAGTTCCCTGATGGATGAAGACCGCAGCGTAGAGCTGTAATCGGGCCCGAAAAGGCCCGAGCCCGGCAACAAGTCCATTTTGATAGACGGCTTTTTAAAAGCCTGAACCCGTTTACAGCCCGACTGTACAAAAGGCCGTCTATCAGCAGTGATTGTTAGCGTGCATGTCGGAGAATAGCGCGGACACAGATCTTTTGCCTTTCGTCAAGAATGAGTCATTTGCACGTTTTTAGCGGCCACTTAGAAGTTGGAACAAAGAAATAAAGGAGGCCAGCCTCCGTTTCACCTCCTCAGCAGCCGTTCTCACGCTAATCGAAACACATCACCTGACTGTTCATTTACCACGCAACCCCGAGCCCGGCCCGGCCCGAGCCCGGCCTGACTCCAAGCCTGGCCCGAGCCCGGCCTGACCCCGAGCCCGGCCTGACTCCGAGCCCGGCCTGACCCCGAACCCGGCCTGACCCCGAGCCCGGCCTGACTCCGAGCCCGGCCTGACCCCGAGCCCGGCCTGACCCCGAGCCCGGCCTGACCCCGAGCCCGGCCCGAGCCCGGCCTGACCCCGAGCCCGGCCTGACTCCGAGCCCGGCCTGACTCCGAGCCCGGCCTGACCCCGAGCCCGGCCCGAGCCCGGCCTGACCCCGAGCCCGGCCCGAGCCCGGCCCGAGCCTGTGTAAATGATAGAAATTAAGACGTGTCGCCCCTTCGCTTTGAACCGGCCGCGTTTGTCAGTCTAAAAACAATAGTGGCGCTGCTAGAAAATGTCTAGATACCGATACCAACGCTGGGGCTCTGATACCGGTTCCTAAACTGTACTTGGTACCATGTTTCAGCTCCTACTACGTGAGACTTCTTCCTGCGTGTCTCTACGACGTGCAGCGCTAGACAGCCAATCACAGGCATGATTTAGATGTTGGTAGAAGCGTGCTGCGTGCTGATTGGCTCTCTGACGCTGATGGGATTTACTCCTTAAGGTAGAGAACTTTGGGCATTGAATGACGAGGCTTGTTTTGCTGCTCGATTCTTTAGGCCGATGCTGTGAATGGATATCGGATCGCTCAAACAAAGATCCGTTTTAATTGGAGAATCAATTATTTAAACCCCGCCCTAATAGCCATTAGACTGATGTCCACGAGTGTCATCTGCTTCTCCCGATGAAGCCGAAAACCGACGGTTTACGGTCCCGTTAGAGGCCGCCGTTGTCCTCTCTGTTAGAAGAACTGCTGACTGCCTCAGACACGGGAGACGTGTTTCTGTGGATTTATTTGGTCCTACTGAAGCGGTTTCAGGGTCGAACTTAACGCTGAGTCACTGTAGCGTAACGCTGAGTCGCCATATGTTCATGCCGCGTCATGCCGTGTCATGCTACGTCATGCCGTGTCATGCTACGTCATGCCGTGTCATGCTACGTCATGCCGTGTCATGCTACGTCATGCTACGTCATGCTACGTCATGCTACGTCATGCTGTGTCATGCCATGTCATGCCATGTCATGCTGTGTCATGCTACGTCATGCTGTGTCATGCTACGTCATGCTGTGTCATGCTACGTCATGCTGTGTCATGCTACGTCATGCCATGTCATGCTACCTCATGCTGTGTCATGCTACGTCATGCTGTGTCATGCCGTGTCATGCTGTGTCATGCTGTGTCATGCCGTGTCATGCCGTGTCATGCTACGTCATGCTACGTCATGCTGTGTCATGCCGTGTCATGCCATGTCATGCTGTGTCATGCTACCTCATGCTGTGTCATGCTACGTCATGCTACGTCATGCTATGTCATGCCGTGTCATGCCATGTCATGCCGTGTCATGCCATGTCATGCCGTGTCATGCTACGTCATGCCGTGTCACGCTGTGTCATGCCATGTCATGCCGTGTCATGCTACGTCATGCCGTGTCATGCCATGTCATGCTGTGTCATGCTACGTCATGCTGTGTCATGCTACGTCATGCTGTGTCATGCTGTGTCATGCTACGTCATGCTGTGTCATGCTACGTCATGCCATGTCATGCCGTGTCATGCCATGTCATGCCGTGTCATGCCATGTCATGCCGTGTCATGCCATGTCATGCCGTGTCATGCTACGTCATGCCGTGTCATGCTACGTCATGCCGTGTCATGCTACGTCATGCCGTGTCACGCCACGTCATGCTGTCACGCCGTCATGCCTCACAGAGGGAGCCGTTTACCTCTCTGCTTGCGTTTGTTACGTCAGACCTCTGGGCGAGCTGGGTGCTCTCACAACAACGGTAACATGACTGTACTTTCTTTCCCTTCCCTCCTCCTCTTCCCTCTTCCTCCTCTTCCCTCATCCTCCTCCCTCCTCTTCCCTCTTCTTCCTCCTCCTCCTCCTCTTCCTCCTCTTGTCGCCAGCGCTCTGAAACCAAGCCGACATTGTGAGTTGTATACGTTGTTGATTATATCTTGTAAATAACCAAGCTGATGTTTCTCTGTAAAATATTTATGCTCCTCAAGAAGAAGGAGTCCAACAAATAAACCCACCAACGCGCCTGATTGGTTTGATTTGTGTTCAGACGTCGTCTGCGTTAGAATCCATCACTGCCCGCTGGCTGCACACACTCAGAATACATACAAATGTATTGTATATGTATACAAATACACACACACACACACACACACAGGCTGCAGGCTGCATACTCTGAGAATACTGCCTTTCATTCATCTGGTTGACATGGTGTCATGTCCTGTCGCACACACACACACAGAGACACACACACACGCACAGACACACACGCACAGACACACACACACAGAGAGACACACACACAGAGAGACACACACACACAGAGAGACACACACACAGAGAGACACACACACACAGAGAGACA
>JAKRKW010000063.1:109710-114710 GCA_023566125.1 Zingel zingel
CACATTAACAACATTAACATCATTCACACATTAACATCATTCACACATTAACATCATTCACACATTAACATCATTCACACATTAACATCATTCACACATTAACATCATTCACACATTAACATCATTCACACATTAACATCATTCACACATTAACATCATTAACATCATTCACACATTAACATCATTAACATCATTAACATCATTCACACATTAACATCATTAACATCATTCACACATTAACATCATTCACACATTAACATCATTAACATCATTCACACATTAACATCATTCACACATTAACATCATTCACACATTAACATCATTCACACATTAACAACATTAACATCATTCACACATTAACATCATTCACACATTAACAACATTAACATCATTCACACATTAACATCATTCACACATTAACATCATTCACACATTAACAACATTAACATCATTCACACATTAACATCATTCACACATTAACATCATTCACACATTAACATCATTCACACATTAACATCATTCACACATTAACATCATTCACACATTAACATCATTCACACATTAACAACATTAACATCATTCACACATTAACATCATTCACACATTAACAACATTAACATCATTCACACATTAACATCATTCACACATTAACATCATTAACATCATTCACACATTAACATCATTCACACATTAACATCATTCACACATTAACAACATTAACATCATTCACACATTAACATCATTCACACATTAACATCATTCACACATTAACATCATTCACACATTAACATCATTCACACATTAACATCATTCATACATTAACATCATTCATACATTAACATTAACATCATTAACATCATTCACACATTAACATCATTCACACATTCACACATTAACATCATTCACACATTAACATCATTCAAACATTAACATCATTCATACATTAACATCATTCACACATTAACATCATTCACACATTAACATCATTCAAACATTAACATCATTCATACATTAACATCATTCATACATTAACATCATTCATACATTAACATCATTAACATCATTCACACATTAACATCATTCAAACATTAACATCATTCATACATTAACATCATTAACATCATTCACACATAAACATCATTCACACATTAACATCATTCACACATTCACACATTAACATCATTCACACATTAACATCATTAACATCATTCACACATTAACATCATTCACACATTAACATCATTCACACATTAACATCATTCACACATTAACATCATTCACACATTAACAACATTAACATCATTCACACATTAACATCATTCACACATTAACATCATTCACACATTAACATCATTCACACATTAACATCATTCACACATTAACATCATTCATACATTAACATCATTCATACATTAACATTAACATCATTAACATCATTCACACATTAACATCATTCACACATTCACACATTAACATCATTCACACATTAACATCATTCAAACATTAACATCATTCATACATTAACATCATTAACATCATTCACACATTAACATCATTCACACATTAACATCATTCACACATTAACATCATTCACACATTCACACATTAACATCATTAAAACATTAACATCATTCACACATTCACATCATTCACACATTAACATCATTCACACATTAACATCATTCACACATTAACATCATTAACATCATTCACACATTCACACATTAACATCATTCACACATTAACATCATTAACATCATTCACACATTAACATCATTCACACATTAACATCATTAACATCATTCACACATTCACACATTAACATCATTCACACATTAACATCATTCACACATTAACATCATTCACACATTAACATCATTAACATCATTCACATCATTCACACATTCACATCATTCACACATTCATTCAAAGCGCCTACTTCCACACTTCAAACTCTTAGATTTAAGTATATCGTGGAGATAACGCAAAAAGTCAGAGCACTGAAAGTACCAGGATGACCCCCTAAAAACGGTCACAAAGTTCAGCGTGGAACGATGGACGGAAGGACGCCGAATGGGACGCAGCCTGTGTGATTCACCGTCTCTCTCACGTGAAGGACCCCTACACTGATTTAGATCAGACCACGGACCCCCTTCGGATTAGCCTAGAAATCTAGACGCAGCCAGGGGGGTCTAGCAACTCTCCGTTAGCTTGCGAGCTGGAAAAACCAAACTCTGGTCGGGCCAATCACATCGTGTATAGAGTCGGTGGGCGGGGCTTATGGCTGCTGGTGAACAGCTGTCTTTGGAGTCGGCTTTGGCCGCGACTCTGGAAGACTTGGAGTTCAACTTTTCTTCTTCTGAAGTCATTCTTAAAAAAGGAAGACGTGTTCGGAGTTTAAAGTTGAATCTATCAACTAGCGCTGCTCTGATTGGTTGGAGAGCTATCCTATCGCGTGCAGAGGGAATTTGAAAGACAGACGTTGATCCCGCCCCTCGGATTGAGCCCAGCCAATGGGGAGTTCCCAGACCCAACATCTGGATGTGGGGCTGGCTTGTCAGGCTATTTTTTGATAAGATTTGTCTCAAAAAAAAGAGAGAAAAAGTAAAAAAAATATTCAAGAAAAGTTGAAATATTTTAAGAAAAGAAGTCGGTGTACTTCACGAAAAAAATTTGGGATATAGACTTGACAACGTGCCGAATGCAGGAGATCTGTCGAATATATGAACTCAATATATTATTGACCTGTCTGATGGCAGCGTCCAGCAGGTCGACCAGTAGAGGACTGGCGTAGGCCGACAGGACATCATCACCTGCAGACAGACAGGCAGAGAGACAGACACGCAGACAGACAGACAGGCAGAGAGAGAGACAGGCAGAGAGACAGGCAGAGAGACAGACAGACAGACAGACACACAGAGAGACAGACACAGAGAGGCAGACAGAGAGACAGAGCAACAGACAGACAGGCATGCAGACAGGAAGAGAGGCAGACAGACACACACAGAGAGACAGACAAGCAGACAGACAGACAGACACACAGAGAGGCAGACAGAGAGACAGAGAGACAGGCAGACAGACATGCAGGCAGGAAGAGAGGCAGACAGACACACACAGAGAGACAGACAAGCAGACAGACAGACAGACACACAGAGAGGCAGACAGACAGACAGAGAGACAGGCAGACAGACATGCAGGCAGGAAGAGAGGCAGACAGACAGACAGGCATGCAGACAGGAAGAGAGGCAGACAGACAGGCAGGCAGACAGACACACACAGAGAGACAGACAGGCAGACATACAGACAGACACAGACAGACAGACAGACACACAGAGAAACAGAGAGACAGGCAGACAGACAGACGGACAGACAGACATTTACTTTATCTCTTTCAATGGCTGACACATTAATGAAGCTCTCTGATTGGCTGAGATCTGTTACCCATGATGGCCTGGTCCAGACTGAAGTAGGCTATGGCCTTCAGGTGGAGCATGGACAGGTAACCCTGGAAACAGAGGTCAGAGGTCAGGGAGGTTACATTATTGTTATTTTTATTAATTATATTGAACTCTGAATGTCTTCGGGTTGGTTAAATCCTTCGTCCCCTGCGATTGGACGAACCTCCAGCCATTCTGTCGCCCCGACGTTCCCAAAATCTCCAGCGTCCCAGCTGACAAACAGCAAACTCCGTCTGGGACTGAAACCTGCACACAAATACACACACACTTAAAAACACACACACACACACACACACACACACACACACACACACACACACACACACACACACACAGTGGTTCCCAAACTACAGCGCCTGGCGTTAGAACCATAGACATATATATAATGGACCAGCAGGTCCCGTGTCTCTGGACGGAGACCAGTGAAGGATGTTAGAAGCTCTTTTCCGGTGATGGCTGAGCGTTACTGAGCAGCCTCCAACTGAGCTTGAAGACGTAGATGTGACGTGAGCAACCTGTCTGAAAGTTGGAAGTCTTCTGGTAGCTGTGCCAAGAGAAATCTCAATCATTCCCAATCTAGCAGAGACGGAGAGCGTAGGTATATGTAAGGAGATAACATAGGCACAGGCTAATTACTGATCACTAACATGATAGTTAACATTAGTAATTACACTTAAACAGCTAATGGAAGTCCAAACTGCCTGAGAGCTTCTCCTGGACTATACGGTAATTCCTCTACTATGAGACAGTAAGTCTCGTGGTTATGACCCAATCGTTAGCCTATTTTTATAACAACGTCTGCTACGGAGCCATAACGTGAGCTACAAGGTAATGGAGCCTTTTATACATTGTCGTGTTTCTTTAGAAATAAACAACGGACAAATAGAGTCTTTAAACGCTTCAGATGTAAAGTTATTCTCTGTCAAAGTGACGTCAGAATGAATGGCAGTCAATGGGATGCTAACGGGAGCTGATGGCTTGGTAGCATCAGAATGAATGGCAGTCAATGGGATGCTAACGGGAGCTGATGGCTTGGTAGCATCAGAATGAATGGCAGTCAATGGGATGCTAACGGGAGCTGATGGCTTGGTAGCATCAGAATGAATGGCAGTCAATGGGATGCTAACGGGAGGTGAGGGCTTGGTAGCATCAGAATGAATGGGAGTCAATGGGATGCTAACGGGAGCTGATGGCTTGGTAGCATCAGAATGAATGGGAGTCAATGGGATGCTAACGGGAGCTGATGGCTTGGTAGCATCAGAATGAATGGGAGTCAATGGGATGCTAATGGGAGGTGATGGCTTGGTAGCATCAGAAGGAATGGGAGTCAATGGGATGCTAACGGGAGCTGATGGCTTGGTAGCATCAGAATGAATGGCAGTCAATGGGATGCTAACGGGAGGTGATGCTTGGTAGCATCAGAATGAATGGCAGTCAATGGGATGCTAACGGGAGGTGAGGGCTTGGTAGCATCAGAATGAATGGCAGTCAATGGGATGCTAACGGGAGGTGAGGGCTTGGTAGCATCAGAATGAATGGCAG
>JAKRKW010000064.1:7500-102500 GCA_023566125.1 Zingel zingel
AAAATTGCAAAAAAAAATGCAAAAAAAATGCAAAAAAATGCAAAAAAAATGCAAAAAAATGCAAAAAAAATTCAAAAAAATGCAAAAAAAAACCCCAAAAAATGCAAAAAAAACCCCAAAAAATGCAAAAAAATGCAAAAAAAATGCAAAAAAATGCAAAAAAAACAAAAAAATGCAAAAAACCCACAAAAAATGCAAAAAAAACACAAAAAATGCAAAAAAAAATGCAAAAAAATGCAAAAAAAAACAAAAAAATGCAAAAAAAATGCAAAAAATGCAAAAAAAACCCACAAAAAAATGCAAAAAAAACCAAAAAAATGCAAAAAAAAATGCAAAAAATTGCACAAAAAAATGCAAAAAAATGCAAAAAATGCAAAAAAAATGCAAAAAAACCCCCCAAAAAATGCTAAAAAAAACCCCAAAAAAATGCAAAAAAATGCAAAAAAATGCAAAAAATGCAAAAAAAACACAAAAAATGCAAAAAAACAAAACAAAAAAATGCAAAAAAAAACACAAAAAAATGCAAAAAAAAACACGAAAAAATGCAAAAAAAAATGTAAAAAAAAATGCAAAAAATGCAAAAAAAACACAAAAAAATGCAAAAAAACAAAAAAATGCAAAAAAATGCAAAAAAATGCAAAAAAAACCACGAAAAAATGCAAAAAAAATGCAAAAAAAACCGCAAAAAAATGCAAAAAAACCCCCCCAAAAATGCAAAAAAAAAACCAAAAAAATGCAAAAAAACCACGAAAAAATGCAAAAAAAAATGTAAAAAAAAATGCAAAAAACCCCCCAAAAATGCAAAAAAACAAAACAAAAAAATGCAAAAAAACCACAAAAAAATGCAAAAAAAACACGAAAAAAACACAAAAAAATGCAAAAAAAATGCAAAAAAATGCAAAAAAAACACAAAAAAATGCAAAAAAACAAAAAAATGCAAAAAAAATGCAAAAAAAATGCAAAAAACGCAAAGAAATGCAAAAAAAACAAAAAAATGCAAAAAAACAAAACAAAAAAATGCAAAAAAAACAAAAAAATGCAAAAAAAACACGAAAAAATGCAAAAAAATACAAAAAAATGCACAAAAAAAAACAAAAAAATGCAAAAAAAATGCAAAAAAAACACAAAACAAATGCAAAAAAACAAAAAAATGCAAAAAAAATGCAAAAAATGCAAAAAAACCCACAAAAAAATGCAAAAAAAACCAAAAAAATGCAAAAAAAATGCAAAAAATTGCAAAAAAAAATGCAAAAAAAATGCAAAAAAATGCAAAAAAAAGCAAAAAAATGCAAAAAAAATTCAAAAAAATGCAAAAAAAACCCCCAAAAAATGCAAAAAAAACCCCAAAAAATGCAAAAAAATGCAAAAAAAATGCAAAAAAATGCAAAAAAAACAAAAAAATGCAAAAAACCCACAAAAAATGCAAAAAAAACACAAAAAAATGCAAAAAAAATGCAAAAAAATGCAAAAAAAACAAAAAAATGCAAAAAAAATGCAAAAAATGCAAAAAAAAACCCACAAAAAAATGCAAAAAAAACAAAAAAATGCAAAAAAAAATGCAAAAAATTGCAAAAAAAAATGCAAAAAAATGCAAAAAAATGCAAAAAAAATGCAAAAAAACCCCCCAAAAAATGCAAAAAAAACCCCCAAAAAAATGCAAAAAAATGCAAAAAATGCAAAAAAAACACAAAAAATGCAAAAAAACAAAACAAAAAAATGCAAAAAAAAACACAAAAAAATGCAAAAAAAAACACGAAAAAATGCAAAAAAAAATGTAAAAAAAAATGCAAAAAATGCAAAAAAAACACAAAAAAATGCAAAAAAACAAAAAAATGCAAAAAAATGCAAAAAAAATGCAAAAAAAAACACGAAAAAATGCAAAAAAAAATGTAAAAAAAAATGCAAAAAATGCAAAAAAAACAAAAAAAATGCAAAAAAACAAAAAAATGCAAAAAAAATGCAAAAAAATGCAAAAAATGCAAAAAAATGCAAAAAAAACAACAAAAAAATGCAAAAAAAATGCAAAAAAAACCGCAAAAAAATGCAAAAAAAAACCCCCAAAAATGAAAAAAAAAAAAAAAAAAAAATGCAAAAAAACCACAAAAAAATGCAAAAAAAAAACCCAAAAATGAAAAAAAAAAAAAAACCAAAAAAATGCAAAAAAACAAAACAAAAAAATGCAAAAAAAACAAAAAAAAATGCAAAAAAAACCACGAAAAAATGCAAAAAAAAATGTAAAAAAAAATGCAAAAAATGCAAAAAAAACACAAAAAAATGCAAAAAAACAAAAAAATGCAAAAAAATGCAAAAAATGCAAAAAAAACAACAAAAAAATGCAAAAAAAATGCAAAAAAAAACCGCAAAAAAATGCAAAAAAACCCCCAAAAATGCAAAAAAACAAAACAAAAAAATGCAAAAAAACCACAAAAAAATGCAAAAAAAAACACGAAAAAATGCAAAAAAAAATGCAAAAAAATGCAAAAAAACAAAAAAATGCAAAAAAATGCAAAAAAAATGCAAAAAACGCAAAGAAATGCAAAAAAAACAAAAAAATGCAAAAAAACAAAACAAAAAAATGCAAAAAAAACAAAAAAATGCAAAAAAAACACGAAAAAATGCAAAAAAATACAAAAAAATGCACAAAAAAAAAACAAAAAAATGCAAAAAAAATGCAAAAAAAACACAAAACAAATGCAAAAAAACAAAAAAATGCAAAAAAATGCAAAAAATGCAAAAAAAACCCACAAAAAAATGCAAAAAAAACCAAAAAAATGCAAAAAAAAATGCAAAAAATTGCAAAAAAAAATGCAAAAAAAATGCAAAAAAATGCAAAAAAAATGCAAAAAAATGCAAAAAAAATGCAAAAAAATGCAAAAAAAACCCCCAAAAAATGCAAAAAAATGCAAAAAAATGCAAAAAAAACCCACAAAAAATGCAAAAAAAACACAAAAAAATGCAAAAAAATGCACAAAAAAATGCAAAAAAAAACAAAAAAATGCAAAAAAAATGCAAAAAAAAATGCAAAAAATTGCAAAAAAAATGCAAAAAAATGCAAAAAAATGCAAAAAAAACCCCCAAAAAATGCAAAAAAACACAAAAAATGCAAAAAAACAAAACAAAAAAATGCAAAAAAAACACAAAAAAATGTAAAAAAAAACACGAAAAAATGCAAAAAAAATGTAAAAAAAAATGCAAAAAATGCAAAAAAAACACAAAAAAATGCAAAAAAACAAAAAAATGCAAAAAAAATGCAAAAAAAATGCAAAAAAAACCAAAAAAATGCAAAAAAATTGCAAAAAAAACAAAAAAATTCAAAAAAATGCAAAAAGACACAAAAATGCAAAAAAACACAAAACAAATGCAAAAAAAAAAAATGCAAAAAAATGCAAAAAAACCCACAAAAAAAATGCAAAAAAACCCAAAAAAATGCAAAAAAAAGCAAAAAATGCAAAAAATGCAAAAAAATGCAAAAAACCCCCCAAAAAAATGCAAAAAATTGCAAAAAAAAAATGCAAAAAAATGCAAAAAAATGCAAAAAAAATGCAAAAAAATGCAAAAAAAAATGCAAAAAAAACCCCCAAAAAATGCAAAAAAACCCCCCCAAAAAATGCAAAAAAATGCAAAAAAAATGCAAAAAAAACAAAAAATGCAAAAAAACCCAAAAAAATGCAAAAAAACAAAACAAAAAAATGCAAAAAAAACACAAAAAAATGCAAAAAAATACAAAAAAATGCACAAAAAAAAAACAAAAAAATGCAAAAAAAATGCAAAAAAATGCAAAAAAATGCAAAAAACCCCCCAAAAAAATGCAAAAAAAACCCCCAAAAAAATGCAAAAAAATGCAAAAAAATGCAAAAAATGCAAAAAAAAACACAAAAAATGCAAAAAAACAAAACAAAAAAATGCAAAAAAAATGCAAAAAAAACACGAAAAAATGCAAAAAAAAATGTAAAAAAAAATGCAAAAAATGCAAAAAAAACACAAAAAAATGCAAAAAAAACACAAAAAAATGCAAAAAAATACAAAAAAATGCACAAAAAAAAAACAAAAAAATGCAAAAAAAATGCAAAAAAATGCAAAAAAATGCAAAAAAGTGCAAAAAACCCCCCAAAAAAATGCAAAAAAAACCCCCAAAAAAATGCAAAAAAATGCAAAAAAATGCAAAAAATGCAAAAAAAACACAAAAAATGCAAAAAAACAAAACAAAAAAATGCAAAAAAAATGCAAAAAAAACACGAAAAAATGCAAAAAAAAATGTAAAAAAAAATGCAAAAAATGCAAAAAAAACACAAAAAAATGCAAAAAAACAAAAAAATGCAAAAAAATGCAAAAAAAATGCAAAAAAAACAAAAAAATGCAAAAAAATTGCAAAAAAAACAAAAAAATTCAAAAAAATGCAAAAAGACAAAAAAAAGCAAAAAAACACAAAACAAATGCAAAAAAATGCAAAAAAAATGCAAAAAAACCCCCCAAAAAATGCAAAAAAATGCAAAAAAAATGCAAAAAACCCCCAAAAAAATGCAAAAAAACAAAACAAAAAAATGCAAAAAAACAAAACAAAAAAATGCAAAAAAAACACAAAAAAATGCAAAAAAAAATGTAAAAAAAATGCAAAAAATGCAAAAAAAAACACAAAAAAATGCAAAAAAACAAAAAAATGCAAAAAAATGCAAAAAAATGCAAAAAAAAAACACAAAAAAAATGCAAAAAAAACACAAAAAAAACAAAAAAATGCAAAAAAAACAAAAAAATTCAAAAAAATGCAAAAAAACACCAGACAAATGCAAAAAAAAAAAAACACAAAAAAATGCAAAAAAAAACACAAAAAAATGCAAAAAAAACACAAAAAAATGCAAAAAAAAATGCAAAAAAATGCAAAAAAAACAAAAAAATGCAAAAAAATGCAAAAAAAAACAAAAAAATTCAAAAAAATGCAAAAAGACACAAAAGATGCAAAAAAACACAAACCAAATGCAAAAAAAAAATGCAAAAAAATGCAAAAAAAAACGCAAAAAAATGCAAAAAAAACCCCCAAAAAATGCAAAAAAAACAAAACAAAAAAATGCAAAAAAAACACAAAAAAATGCAAAAAAAACACGAAAAAATGCAAAAAAAATGCAAAAAATGCACAAAAAAAATAAAAAAATGCAAAAAAAAATGCAAAAAAAACACAAAAAAATGCAAAAAAACAAAAAAATGCAAAAAAATGCAAAAAAAATGCAAAAAAAACCCGCAAAGAAATGCAAAAAAAACAAAAAAATGCAAAAAAACAAAACAAAAAAATGCAAAAAAATGCAAAAAAACCCCCCAAAAAATGCAAAAAAACCCCCCAAAAAAATGCAAAAAAATGCAAAAAAATGCAAAAAATGCAAAAAAAACACAAAAAATGCAAAAAAACAAAACAAAAAAATGCAAAAAAAATGCAAAAAAAACACGAAAAAATGCAAAAAAAAATGTAAAAAAAAATGCAAAAAATGCAAAAAAAACACAAAAAAATGCAAAAAAACAAAAAAATGCAAAAAAATGCAAAAAAATGCAAAAAAAAACAAAAAAATGCAAAAAAATTGCAAAAAAAAACAAAAAAATTCAAAAAAATGCAAAAAGACAAAAAAAAGCAAAAAAACCACAAAAAAATGCAAAAAAAACACGAAAAAAACACAAAAAAATGCAAAAAAAATGCAAAAAAATGCAAAAAAAATGCAAAAAAAATGCAAAAAAAACAAAAAAATGCAAAAAAAATGCAAAAAATGCAAAAAAAACCCACAAAAAAATGCAAAAAAAACAAAAAAATGCAAAAAAAAATGCAAAAAATTGCAAAAAAAAATGCAAAAAAATGCAAAAAAATGCAAAAAAATGCAAAAAAAATGCAAAAAAATGCAAAAAATGCAAAAAAATGCAAAAAAAACAACAAAAAAATGCAAAAAAAATGCAAAAAAAACCGCAAAAAAATGCAAAAAAAACCCCCCAAAAATGAAAAAAAAAAAAAAAAAAAAAATGCAAAAAAACCACAAAAAAATGCAAAAAAAAAAACCCAAAAATGAAAAAAAAAAAACCAAAAAAATGCAAAAAAACAAAACAAAAAAATGCAAAAAAAACAAAAAAAAATGCAAAAAAAACCACGAAAAAATGCAAAAAAAAATGTAAAAAAAAATGCAAAAAATGCAAAAAAAACACAAAAAAATGCAAAAAAACAAAAAAATGCAAAAAAATGCAAAAAAATGCAAAAAATGCAAAAAAAACAACAAAAAAATGCAAAAAAAATGCAAAAAAAAACCGCAAAAAAATGCAAAAAAACCCCCAAAAATGCAAAAAAACAAAACAAAAAAATGCAAAAAAACCACAAAAAAATGCAAAAAAAAACACGAAAAAATGCAAAAAAAATGCAAAAAAATGCAAAAAAACAAAAAAATGCAAAAAAATGCAAAAAAAATGCAAAAAACGCAAAGAAATGCAAAAAAAACAAAAAAATGCAAAAAAACAAAACAAAAAAATGCAAAAAAAACACGAAAAAATGCAAAAAAATACAAAAAAATGCACAAAAAAAAAACAAAAAAATGCAAAAAAAATGCAAAAAAAACACAAAACAAATGCAAAAAAACAAAAAAATGCAAAAAAATGCAAAAAATGCAAAAAAACCCCACAAAAAAATGCAAAAAAAACCAAAAAAATGCAAAAAAAAATGCAAAAAATTGCAAAAAAAAATGCAAAAAAAATGCAAAAAAATGCAAAAAAAATGCAAAAAAATGCAAAAAAAATGCAAAAAAATGCAAAAAAAAACCCCAAAAAATGCAAAAAAATGCAAAAAAACCCACAAAAAATGCAAAAAAAACACAAAAAAATGCAAAAAAATGCACAAAAAAATGCAAAAAAAAACAAAAAAATGCAAAAAAAATGCAAAAAAAAATGCAAAAAATTGCAAAAAAAATGCAAAAAAATGCAAAAAAATGCAAAAAAAACCCCCCAAAAAATGCAAAAAAACCCCCCAAAAAAATGCAAAAAAATGCAAAAAAATGCAAAAAATGCAAAAAAACACAAAAAAATGCAAAAAAACAAAACAAAAAAATGCAAAAAAAACACAAAAAAATGTAAAAAAAAACACGAAAAAATGCAAAAAAAATGTAAAAAAAAATGCAAAAAATGCAAAAAAAACACAAAAAAATGCAAAAAAACAAAAAAATGCAAAAAAAATGCAAAAAAAATGCAAAAAAAAAAACAAAAAAATGCAAAAAAATTGCAAAAAAAACAAAAAAATTCAAAAAAATGCAAAAAGACACAAAAATGCAAAAAAACACAAAACAAATGCAAAAAAAAAAAATGCAAAAAAATGCAAAAAAACCCACAAAAAAAATGCAAAAAAACCCAAAAAAATGCAAAAAAAAAAGCAAAAAATGCAAAAAATGCAAAAAAATGCAAAAAACCCCCCAAAAAAATGCAAAAAATTGCAAAAAAAAAATGCAAAAAAAATGCAAAAAAATGCAAAAAAAATGCAAAAAAAACCCCCAAAAAATGCAAAAAAAAACCCCCAAAAAATGCAAAAAAATGCAAAAAAAATGCAAAAAAAACAAAAAATGCAAAAAAACCCAAAAAAATGCAAAAAAACAAAACAAAAAAATGCAAAAAAAACACAAAAAAATGCAAAAAAATACAAAAAAATGCACAAAAAAAAAACAAAAAAATGCAAAAAAAATGCAAAAAAAACAAAACAAATGCAAAAAAACAAAACAAAAAAATGCAAAAAAAACACAAAAAAATGCAAAAAAATACAAAAAAATGCACAAAAAAAAACAAAAAAATGCAAAAAAAATGCAAAAAAATGCAAAAAAATGCAAAAAAACCCCCCAAAAAAATGCAAAAAAAACCCCCAAAAAAATGCAAAAAAATGCAAAAAAATGCAAAAAAATGCAAAAAAAACACAAAAAATGCAAAAAAACAAAACAAAAAAATGCAAAAAAAATGCAAAAAAAACACGAAAAAATGCAAAAAAAAATGTAAAAAAAAATGCAAAAAATGCAAAAAAAACACAAAAAAATGCAAAAAAACAAAAAAATGCAAAAAAATGCAAAAAAAATGCAAAAAAAACAAAAAAATGCAAAAAAATTGCAAAAAAAACAAAAAAATTCAAAAAAATGCAAAAAGACAAAAAAAAGCAAAAAAACACAAAACAAATGCAAAAAAATGCAAAAAAAATGCAAAAAAACCCCCCAAAAAATGCAAAAAAACCCCCCCAAAAAATGCAAAAAAATGCAAAAAAAATGCAAAAAATGCAAAAAAACCCCAAAAAAATGCAAAAAAACAAAACAAAAAAATGCAAAAAAACAAAACAAAAAAATGCAAAAAAAACACAAAAAAATGCAAAAAAAAATGTAAAAAAAATGCAAAAAATGCAAAAAAAACACAAAAAAATGCAAAAAAACAAAAAAATGCAAAAAAATGCAAAAAAATGCAAAAAAAAAACACAAAAAAAATGCAAAAAAAACACAAAAAAAACAAAAAAATGCAAAAAAAACAAAAAAATTCAAAAAAATGCAAAAAAACACCAGACAAATGCAAAAAAAAAAAAACACAAAAAAATGCAAAAAAAAACACAAAAAAATGCAAAAAAAACACAAAAAAATGCAAAAAAAATGCAAAAAAATGCAAAAAAAACAAAAAAATGCAAAAAAATGCAAAAAAAACAAAAAAATTCAAAAAAATGCAAAAAGACACAAAAGATGCAAAAAAACACAAACCAAATGCAAAAAAAAAATGCAAAAAAATGCAAAAAAAACCGCAAAAAAATGCAAAAAAACCCCCCAAAAAATGCAAAAAAAACAAAACAAAAAAATGCAAAAAAAACACAAAAAAATGCAAAAAAAACACGAAAAAATGCAAAAAAAATGCAAAAAATGCACAAAAAAAATAAAAAAATGCAAAAAAAAATGCAAAAAAAACACAAAAAAATGCAAAAAAACAAAAAAATGCAAAAAAATGCAAAAAAAATGCAAAAAAAACCCGCAAAGAAATGCAAAAAAAACAAAAAAATGCAAAAAAACAAAACAAAAAAATGCAAAAAAATGCAAAAAAAACCCCCAAAAAATGCAAAAAAACCCCCCAAAAAAATGCAAAAAAATGCAAAAAAATGCAAAAAATGCAAAAAAAACACAAAAAATGCAAAAAAACAAAACAAAAAAATGCAAAAAAAATGCAAAAAAAACACGAAAAAATGCAAAAAAAAATGTAAAAAAAAATGCAAAAAATGCAAAAAAAACACAAAAAAATGCAAAAAAACAAAAAAATGCAAAAAAATGCAAAAAAAATGCAAAAAAAAACAAAAAAATGCAAAAAAATTGCAAAAAAAACAAAAAAATTCAAAAAAATGCAAAAAGACAAAAAAAAGCAAAAAAACACAAAACAAATGCAAAAAAATGCAAAAAAAATGCAAAAAAACCCCCCAAAAAATGCAAAAAAAACCCCCCAAAAAATGCAAAAAAATGCAAAAAAAATGCAAAAAATGCAAAAAAAACCCAAAAAAATGCAAAAAAACAAAACAAAAAAATGCAAAAAAACAAAACAAAAAAATGCAAAAAAAACACAAAAAAATGCAAAAAAAAATGTAAAAAAAATGCAAAAAATGCAAAAAAAACACAAAAAAATGCAAAAAAACAAAAAAATGCAAAAAAAATGCAAAAAAAACACAAAAAAAATGCAAAAAAAACACAAAAAAAACAAAAAAATGCAAAAAAATGCAAAAAAAACAAAAAAATTCAAAAAAATGCAAAAAAACACCAGACAAATGCAAAAAAAAAAAACACAAAAAAATGCAAAAAAAAACACAAAAAAATGCAAAAAAAACACAAAAAAATGCAAAAAAAATGCAAAAAAATGCAAAAAAAACAAAAAAATGCAAAAAAATGCAAAAAAATGCAAAAAAACCGCAAAAAAATGCAAAAAAAACCCCCAAAAAATGCAAAAAAAACAAAACAAAAAAATGCAAAAAAAACACAAAAAAATGCAAAAAAAACACGAAAAAATGCAAAAAAAATGCAAAAAAAATGCAAAAAAAACCGCAAAGAAATGCAAAAAAAACAAAAAAATGCAAAAAAACAAAACAAAAAAATGCAAAAAAAACACAAAAAAATGCAAAAAAACCACGAAAAAATGCAAAAAAAATGCAAAAAAATGCACAAAAAAAACAAAAAAATGCAAAAAAATGCAAAAAAAAAAACTAAAAATATGCAAAAAAACAAAAAAATGCAAAAAAAATGCAAAAAAATGCAAAAAAACACAAAAAAAATGCAAAAAACACAAAAAATGCAAAAAAAACCACAAAAAAATGCAAAAAAATGCAAAAAAATGCAAAAAAAACAAAAAAATGCAAAAAACCCCACAAAAAATGCAAAAAAAACACAAAAAAATGCAAAAAAAACAAAAAAATGCAAAAAAAAATGCAAAAAATGCAAAAAAAACAAAAAAATGCAAAAAACCCCACAAAAAATGCAAAAAAAACACAAAAAAATGCAAAAAAAACAAAAAAATGCAAAAAAAATGCAAAAAATTGCAAAAAAAAATGCAAAAAAAATGCAAAAAAATGCAAAAAAAAATGCAAAAAAAACACGAAAAAATGTAAAAAAAAATGCAAAAAATGCAAAAAAAAACACAAAAAAATGCAAAAAAACAAAAAAATGCAAAAAAATGCAAAAAAATTGCAAAAAAATGCAAAAAAAACAAAAAAATGCAAAAAATGCAAAAAAAACAAAAAAATTCAAAAAAATGCAAAAAGACACAAAAAATGCAAAAAAACACAAAACAAATGCAAAAAAAAAAAATGCAAAAAAATGCAAAAAAAAACCACAAAAAAAATGCAAAAAAAAACGAAAAAATGCAAAAAAAAAAGCAAAAAAAAAACAAAAAAATGCAAAAAAAAACACAAAAAAATGCAAAAAAAACACAAAAAAATGCAAAAAAAACACAAAAAAATGCAAAAAAATGCAAAAAAATGCAAAAAAAACCAAAAAAATGCAAAAAAAATGCAAAAAAAACACAAAACAAATGCAAAAAATGCAAAAAAATGCAAAAAAACAAACAAAAAAATGCAAAAAAATGCAAAAAAAAACGCAAAAAAATGCAAAAAAACCCCCCCAAAAAATGCAAAAAAACAAAACAAAAAAATGCAAAAAAAACACAAAAAAATGCAAAAAAAACACGAAAAAATGCAAAAAAAATGCAAAAAAATGCACAAAAAAAACAAAAAAATGAAAAAAAAAATGCAAAAAAAACACAAAAAAATGCAAAAAAACAAAAAAATGCAAAAAAAATGCAAAAAAATCGCAAAGAAATGCAAAAAAACCAAAAAAATGCAAAAAAACCCCCCAAAAAAACCCCAAAAATGCAAAAAAAACAAAAAAATGCAAAAAAAACCCCAAAAAATGCAAAAAAAACAAAAAAATGCAAAAAAAATGCACAAAAAAATGCAAAAAATGAAAAAAAAACAAAAAAAATGCAAAAAAAACACGAAAAAATGCAAAAAAATGCACAAAAAAAACAAAAAAATGCAAAAAAAAATGCAAAAAAAAATGTAAAAAAAATTGTAAAAAATGCAAAAAAAAACACAAAAAAATTCAAAAAACCCCCCAAAAAATGCAAAAAACCCCCAAAAAAAACCCCCAAAAATCAAAAAAAAACACAAAAAAATGCAAAAAAAATGCAAAAAAATGCAAAAAAAACAAAAAATGCAAAAAAAACACAAAAAAATTCAAAAAACCCCCCAAAAAATGCAAAAAAACCCCCCAAAAAACCCCCAAAAAATGCAAAAAAAACAAAAAAATGCAAAAAAAATGCAAAAAACCCCCCAAAAAATGCAAAAAAAACAAAAAAATGCAAAAAAATGCACAAAAAAATGCAAAAAATGCAAAAAAACAAAAAAATGCAAAAAAAATGCAAAAAAATGCAAAAAAAATGCAAAAAATGCAAAAAAAACACAAAATAAATACAAAAAAAACAAAAAAAAAACACAAAAAATGCAAAAAAACAAACAAAAAAATGCAAAAAAAAATGCAAAAAAATGCAAAAAAAAATGCAAAACAATGCAAAAAAAAAAACAAAAAAAAATGCAAAAAAAACAAAAAAATGCAAAAAAAAAACAAAAAAATTCAAAAAAAAACAAAAAAATGCAAAAAAAACACAAAAATGCAAAAAAAAATGCAAAAAAATGCAAAACAAAATGCAAAAAAAATGCAAAAAAAACCCACAAAAAATGCAAAAGAAACCCCAAAAAAATGCAAAAAAAAATGCAAAAAAAAATTGATAAAAATGCAAAAAAAAAACAAAAAAATGCAAAAAAACACGAAAAAATGCGAAAAAATGCAAAAAAATGCAAAAAAAAAACAAAAAAATGCAACAAAAAAAAAAGAAATGCAAAAAAAAAATGCAAAAAAAAAATGCAAAAAATGCAAAAAAAATGCAAAAAATGCAAAAAAAAACACAAAAAAATTAAAAAAAAAAAACAAAAAAATGCTAAAAAAACACAAAAAAATGCAAAAAAAACACAAAAAAATGCAAAAAAAACACAAAAAAATGCAAAAAAAAAACAAAAAAAAGCAAAAAAAACAAAAAAATGCAAAAAAATGCAAAAAAAAACACAAAAAAATGCAAAAAAACACGAAAAAATGCGAAAAAATGCAAAAAATGCAAAAAAAAAACAAAAAAATGCAAAAAAAAAAAAAAAATGCAAAAAAAAAATGCAAAAAAAATGCAAAAAATGCAAAAAAAAACACAAAAAAATAAAAAAATGCAAAAAAAAATGCAAAAAAATGCAAAAAAAATGCAAAAAAAACCACAAAAAAATTCAAAAAACCCCCCAAAAAATGCAAAAAAACCCCCCAAAAAAACCCCAAAAAATGCAAAAAAAACAAAAATGCAAAAAAATGCAAAAAACCCCCCAAAAAATGCAAAAAAAACAAAAAAAATGCAAAAAAAATGCACAAAAAAAATGCAAAAAATGCAAAAAAAACAAAAAAAATGCAAAAAACACAAAAAAATGCAAAAAAAAACACGAAAAAATGCAAAAAAAATGCACAAAAAAAACAAAAAAATGCAAAAAAAATGCAAAAAAAACACAAAAAAATGAAAAAAAAAAAAAAAAAATTCAAAAAAAAAACAAAAAAATACAAAAAAAACACAAAAAAATGCAAAAAAACAAAAAAATGCAAAAAAATGCAAAAAAACCCCCAAAAAATGCAAAAAAACCCCAAAAAAATGCAAAAAAATGCAAAAAAAATGCAAAAAATGCAAAAAAAATGCAAAAAAAACACGAAAAAATGCAAAAAAATTCAAAAAAATGCACAAAAAAATGCAAAAAAAATGCAAAAAAAACCACTAAAAAAATGCAAAAAAAAAAAAAAATGCAAAAAAAATGCAAAAAATGCAAAAAAACCACATAAAAATGCAAAAAAACACAAAAAAACACAAAAAAAACCACAAAAAAATGCAAAAAAAATGGAAAAAAATGCAAAAAAAAAAAAAAAATGCAAAAAAAAATGCAAAAAAATCACAAAAAAATGCTAAAAAAACCACAAAAAAAATGCAAAAAAAACACAAAAAAATGCAAAAAAATGCAAAAAAAACCACAAAAAAATTCAAAAAACCCCCCAAAAAATGCAAAAAAACCCAAAAAAAACCCCAAAAAATGCAAAAAAAACAAAAATGCAAAAAAATGCAAAAAACCCCCCAAAAAATGCAAAAAAAACAAAAAAATGCACAAAAAAAATGCAAAAAATGCAAAAAAAACAAAAAAAATGCAAAAAACACAAAAAAATGCAAAAAAAAACACGAAAAAATGCAAAAAAATGCAAAAAAAAAACAAAAAAATGCAAAAAAAATGCAAAAAAAACACAAAAAAATGCAAAAAAAAAAAAAAATTCAAAAAAAACACAAAAAAATGCAAAAAAACACAAAAAAATACAAAAAAAACACAAAAAAATGCAAAAAAATGCACAAAAAAAACAAAAAAATGCAAAAAAAAAATGCAAAAAAAATGCAAAAAAAATGCAAAAAAATGCAAAAAAATGCAAAAAAATCGCAAAGAAATGCAAAAAAACCAAAAAAATGCAAAAAAACAAAACAAAAAATGCAAAAAAACACAAAAAAATGCAAAAAAATGCAAAAAAATGCACAAAAAAAACAAAAAAATGCAAAAAAAATGCAAAAAAAACCACTAAAAAAATGCAAAAAAAAAAAAAATGCAAAAAAAATGCAAAAAAATGCAAAAAAAATGCAAAAAATGCAAAAAAAAAAAAAAATGCAAAAAAACACAAAAAAAATGCAAAAAAAATGCAAAAAAACCACAAAAAATGCAAAAAAAACAAAAAAATGCAAAAAAAAACACGAAAAAATGCAAAAAAATGCAAAAAATGCAAAAAAAACCCAAAAAAATGCAAAAAAAAAAATGCAAAAAATGCAAAAAAAAATGCAAAAAATGCAAAAAAAAACAGAAAAAAACAAAAAAATGCAAAAAAAATGCAAAAAAATCACAAAAAAATGCTAAAAAAAACCACAAAAAAAATGCAAAAAAAACACAAAAAATGCAAAAAAATGCAAAAAAAACCACAAAAAAATTCAAAAAACCCCCCAAAAAATGCAAAAAAACCCCAAAAAATGCAAAAAAATGCAAAAAAAAATTGATAAAAATGCAAAAAAAACACAAAAAAATGCAAAAAAACACGAAAAAATGCGAAAAAATGCAAAAAAATGCAAAAAAAACAAAAAAAATGCAACAAAAAAAAAAGAAATGCAAAAAAAAATGCAAAAAAAAAATGCAAAAAATGCAAAAAAAAATGCAAAAAATGCAAAAAAAACACAAAAAAATTAAAAAAAAAAAACAAAAAAATGCAAAAAAATCACAAAAAAATGCTAAAAAAACCACAAAAAAATGCAAAAAAAACACAAAAAAATGCAAAAAAAACCACAAAAAAATGCAAAAAAAAAACAAAAAAAAGCAAAAAAAACAAAAAAATGCAAAAAAATGCAAAAAAAAATTGATAAAAATGCAAAAAAAACACAAAAAAATGCAAAAAAACACGAAAAAATGCGAAAAAATGCAAAAAATAAAAAAAAAAAAAAAAAAATGCAAAAAAAAATGCAAAAAAAAAATGCAAAAAAAAATGCAAAAAAAAACACAAAAAAAACAAAAAAATGCAAAAAAAAATGCAAAAAAATCACAAAAAAATGCTAAAAAAACCACAAAAAAAATGCAAAAAAAACACAAAAAAATGCAAAAAAATGCAAAAAAAACCACAAAAAAATTCAAAAAACCCCCCAAAAAATGCAAAAAACCCCCCAAAAAAAACCCAAAAAATGCAAAAAAAACAAAAATGCAAAAAAATGCAAAAAACCCCCCAAAAAATGCAAAAAAAACAAAAAAAATGCAAAAAAAATGCACAAAAAAAATGCAAAAAATGCAAAAAAAACAAAAAAAATGCAAAAAACACAAAAAAATGCAAAAAAAACACGAAAAAATGCAAAAAAAATGCACAAAAAAAACAAAAAAATGCAAAAAAAATGCAAAAAAACACAAAAAAATGAAAAAAAAAACAAAAAAATGCAAAAAAAAACAAAAAAATACAAAAAAAACACAAAAAAATGCAAAAAACAAAAAAATGCAAAAAAATGCAAAAAAACCCCAAAAAAATGCAAAAAAAACCCCAAAAAAATGCAAAAAAATGCAAAAAAAATGCAAAAAATGCAAAAAAAATGCAAAAAATGCAAAAAAAACACAAAAAAATGCAAAAAAAACACGAAAAAATGCAAAAAAATGCAAAAAAATGCACAAAAAAACCAAAAAAATGCAAAAAAATGCAAAAAAAACCACTAAAAAAATGCAAAAAAAAAAAAAATGCAAAAAAAATGCAAAAAATGCAAAAAAAACCACATAAAAATGCAAAAAAACACAAAAAAAACACAAAAAAACCACAAAAAAATGCAAAAAAAATGGAAAAAAATGCAAAAAAAAAAAAAAAAATGCAAAAAAAACCACGAAAAATGCAAAAAAAACAGAAAAAAATGCAAAAAAACACAAAAAAATGCAAAAAAAACCCCAAAAAATGCAAAAAAAAACAAAAAAAATACAAAAAACCCAAAAAAATGCAAAAAAAACAAAACAAAAAAAATGCAAAAAAACACAAAAAAATGCAAAAAAAAACACGAAAAAATGCAAAAAAAATGCAAAAAAAACCACAAAAAAATGCAAAAAAAAAAACACAAAAAAATGCAAAAAAACAAAAAAATGCAAAAAAAACCCAAAAAATGCAAAAAAAAAACCAAAAAAATGCAAAAAAATGCAAAAAAATGCAAAAAATGCAAAAAAAAAAAAAAAATGCAAAAAAACACAAAAAAATGCAAAAAAAACAAAAAAATGCAAAAAAAACACCAAAAAATGCAAAAAAAAAAAAAAAAAAATGCAAAAAAAAAAAAAAATGCAAAAAAAAAATGCAAAAAAAAATG
This sequence comes from Zingel zingel, assembly GCA_023566125.1. Taxonomy (NCBI): domain Eukaryota; kingdom Metazoa; phylum Chordata; class Actinopteri; order Perciformes; family Percidae; genus Zingel; species Zingel zingel. The sequence continues at coordinate 23,977 of JAKRKW010000064.1, forward strand.
CAAAAAATGCAAAAAAAAATGCAAAAAATGCAAAAAAAACACAAAAAAACAAAAAAATGCAAAAAAAAATGCAAAAAAATCACAAAAAAATGCTAAAAAAAACACCAAAAAAATGCAAAAAAACCACAAAAAAATGCAAAAAAATGCAAAAAAAACCACAAAAAAATTCAAAAAACCCCCCAAAAAATACAAAAAACCCCAAAAAAACACCAAAAAATGCAAAAAAAACAAAAATGCAAAAAAATGCAAAAAACCCCCCAAAAAATGCAAAAAAAACAAAAAAATGCAAAAAAATGCACAAAAAAAATGCAAAAAATGCAAAAAAAACAAAAAAAATGCAAAAAACACAAAAAAATGCAAAAAAAAACACGAAAAAATGCAAAAAAATGCACAAAAAAAACAAAAAAATGCAAAAAAAATGCAAAAAAAACACAAAAAAATGCAAAAAAAAATAAAAAAATTCAAAAAAAACACAAAAAAATGCAAAAAAAACACAAAAAAATACAAAAAAAACACAAAAAAATGCAAAAAATGCAAAAAAATGCAAAAAAATGCACAAAAAAAACAAAAAAATGCAAAAAAAAATGCAAAAAAAATGCAAAAAAAATGCAAAAAAATGCAAAAAAATGCAAAAAAATCGCAAAGAAATGCAAAAAAACCAAAAAAATGCAAAAAAACAAAACAAAAAATGCAAAAAAACACAAAAAAATGCAAAAAAAACACGAAAAAATGCAAAAAAATGCAAAAAAATGCACAAAAAAAACAAAAAAATGCAAAAAAAATGCAAAAAAAAACCACTAAAAAAATGTAAAAAAAAAAAAAATGCAAAAAAAATGCAAAAAAATGCAAAAAAAATGCAAAAAATGCAAAAAAAAAAAAAAAAATGCAAAAAAACGCAAAAAAAAAAAAAAAAATGCAAAAAAACACAAAAAAAATGCAAAAAAAATGCAAAAAAACCACAAAAAATGCAAAAAAAACAAAAAAATGCAAAAAAAAACACGAAAAAATGCAAAAAAATGCAAAAAATGCAAAAAAAAAACAAAAAAATGCAAAAAAAAAATGCAAAAAATGCAAAAAAAAAATGCAAAAAATGCAAAAAAAACACAAAAAAACAAAAAAATGCAAAAAAAATGCAAAAAAATCACAAAAAAATGCTAAAAAAACCACAAAAAAATGCAAAAAAAACACAAAAAAATGCAAAAAAATGCAAAAAAAAACACAAAAAAATTCAAAAAACCCCCCAAAAAATGCAAAAAACCCCAAAAAACCCCCAAAAAATGCAAAAAAAACAAAAATGCAAAAAAATGCAAAAAACCCCCCAAAAAATGCAAAAAAAACAAAAAAATGCAAAAAAATGCACAAAAAAAATGCAAAAAATGCAAAAAAAACAAAAAAAATGCAAAAAACACAAAAAAATGCAAAAAAAACACGAAAAAATGCAAAAAAATGCACAAAAAAAACAAAAAAATGCAAAAAAAATGCAAAAAAAACACAAAAAAATGCAAAAAAATAAAATTCAAAAAAAACACAAAAAAATGCAAAAAAAACAAAAAAATGCAAAAAAAACAAAAAAATACAAAAAAAACACAAAAAAATGCAAAAAAACAAAAAACCCCAAAAAAATGCAAAAAAATGCAAAAAAAATGCAAAAAATGCAAAAAAAATGCAAAAAAATGCACAAAAAACAAAAAAATGCAAAAAAAAATGCAAAAAAAATGCAAAAAAAATGCAAAAAAATGCAAAAAAATGCAAAAAAATGCAAAAAAAATCGCAAAGAAATGCAAAAAAACCAAAAAAATGCAAAAAAAACAAAACAAAAAATGCAAAAAAACACAAAAAAATGCAAAAAAAACACGAAAAAATGCAAAAAAATGCAAAAAAATGCACAAAAAAAACAAAAAAATGCAAAAAAATGCAAAAAAAAACACTAAAAAAATGCAAAAAAAAAAAAAAATGCAAAAAAAATGCAAAAAAATGCAAAAAAAACACATAAAAATGCAAAAAAACACAAAAAAATGCAAAAAAAACACAAAAAAATGCAAAAAAAATGGAAAAAAATGCAAAAAAAAAAAAAAAATGCAAAAAAAACCACGAAAAATGCAAAAAAAACAGAAAAAAATGCAAAAAAAATGCAAAAAAACCCCCAAAAAATGCAAAAAAAACAAAAAAAACAAAAAAATGCAAAAAAATGCACAAAAAAATGCAAAAAAAACAAAAAAAATACAAAAAACCCAAAAAAATGCAAAAAAAACAAAACAAAAAAATGCAAAAAAAACACAAAAAAATGCAAAAAAAAACACGAAAAAATGCAAAAAAAATGCAAAAAAACCACAAAAAAATGCAAAAAAAAACAAAAAAAAATGCAAAAAAACAAAAAAATGCAAAAACACACAAAAAAATGCAAAAAAAAACAAAAAAATGCAAAAAAAAACACAAAGAAATGCAAAAAAAACACAAAAAAATGCAAAAAAACAAAAAAATGCAAAAAAAACCCCAAAAAATGCAAAAAAAAAACAAAAAAATGCAAAAAAATGCAAAAAAAAAATGCAAAAAATGCAAAAAAACAAAAAAATGCAAAAAAACACAAAAAAAATGCAAAAAAATGCAAAAAAACCACAAAAAAAACAAAAAAATGCAAAAAAAACACAAAAAAATGCAAAAAAAATGCAAAAAAATGCAAAAAAAAACAAAAAAATGCAAAAAAAACACAAAAAAATTCAAAAAACCCCCCAAAAAATGCAAAAAAACCCCAAAAAAAACCCCAAAAATGCAAAAAAAAACAAAAAAATGCAAAAAAATGCAAAAAAATGCAAAAAAATGCAAAAAAACCCCCAAAAAATGCAAAAAAAACCCCAAAAAAACCCAAAAAATGCAAAAAAAACTAAAAAATGCAAAAAAATGCAAAAAACACAAAAAAATGCAAAAAAACAAAAAAATGCAAAAAAAACCAAAAAAATGCAAAAAAAAAACAAAAAAATGCAAAAAAATGCAAAAAAATGCAAAAAAAACACAAAAAAAATGCAAAAAAACACAAAAAAAATGCAAAAAAAACACAAATAAATGCAAAAAAATGCAAAAAATGCAAAAAAAAAACACAAAAACATGCAAAAAACCCCCAAAAAAATGCAAAAAAAACAAAAAATGCAAAAAAAAATGCAAAAAAACACAAAAAAATGCAAAAAAAACCACAAAAAATGCAAAAAAACACAAAAAATGCAAAAAAACCACAAAATAATGCAAAAAAAAACACAAAAAAATGCAAAAAAAACACAAAATAAATGCAAAAAAAACACAAAAAAACACAAAAAAATGCAAAAAAAAACAAAATAAATGCAAAAAAACACAAAAAAACACAAAAAAATGCAAAAAAAAACCCCAAAAAAAATGTAAAAAAAAAATGCAAAAAAAAACACAAAAAAATGCAAAAAAAACACAAAAAAATGCAAAAAAAACACAAAATAAATGCAAAAAAAAACAAAAAAAAACACAAAAAATGCAAAAAAACAAACAAAAAAATGCAAAAAAAATGCAAAAAAATGCACAAAAAAAATGCAAAACAATGCAAAAAAAAAAACAAAAAAAAATGCAAAAAAAAACACACAAAAAAATGCAAAAAAAACAAAAAAATGAAAAAAAAAACAAAAAAATGCAAAAAAAAACAAAAAAATGCAAAAAAAACACAAAAAATGCAAAAAAAATGCAAAAAAATGCAAAAAAAAAACACAAAAAAAATGCAAAAAAAAAACACAAAAAAAACACAAAATAATGCAAAAAAACCCACAAAAAAATGCAAAAAAATACAAAATAAATGCAAAAAAAACACAAAAAAATGCAAAAAAAAAACAAAAAAAAGCATAAAAAACAAAAAAAATGCACAAAAAAAACAAAAAAATGCAAAAAAAATGCAAAAAAACCCACTAAAAAAATGTAAAAAAAAAAAAAAATGCAAAAAAAATGCAAAAAAATGCAAAAAAAATGCAAAAAATGCAAAAAAAAAAAAAAAATGCAAAAAAACACAAAAAAAATGCAAAAAAAATGCAAAAAAACCACAAAAAATGCAAAAAAAATGCAAAAAAAACCACTAAAAAAATGTAAAAAAAAAAAAAATGCAAAAAAAATGCAAAAAAATGCAAAAAAAATGCAAAAAATGCAAAAAAAAAAAAAAAAATGCAAAAAAACACAAAAAAAATGCAAAAAAAATGCAAAAAAAAACACAAAAAATGCAAAAAAAACAAAAAAATGCAAAAAAAAACACGAAAAAATGCAAAAAAATGCAAAAAATGCAAAAAAAAAACAAAAAAATGCAAAAAAAAAAATGCAAAAAATGCAAAAAAAAATGCAAAAAATGCAAAAAAAACACAAAAAAACAAAAAAATGCAAAAAAAATGCAAAAAAATCACAAAAAAATGCTAAAAAAACCACAAAAAAAATGCAAAAAAAACACAAAAAAATGCAAAAAAATGCAAAAAAAAACACAAAAAAATTCAAAAAACCCCCCAAAAAATGCAAAAAAACCCCAAAAAACCCCCAAAAAATGCAAAAAAAACAAAAATGCAAAAAAATGCAAAAAACCCCCCAAAAAATGCAAAAAAAACAAAAAAATGCAAAAAAATGCACAAAAAAAATGCAAAAAATGCAAAAAAAACAAAAAAAATGCAAAAAACACAAAAAAATGCAAAAAAAAACACGAAAAAATGCAAAAAAATGCACAAAAAAAACAAAAAAATGCAAAAAAAATGCAAAAAAAACACAAAAAAATGCAAAAAAAAAAAATAAAATTCAAAAAAAACACAAAAAAATGCAAAAAAAACAAAAAAATACAAAAAAAACACAAAAAAATGCAAAAAAACAAAAAACCCCAAAAAAATGCAAAAAAATGCAAAAAAAATGCAAAAAATGCAAAAAAAATGCAAAAAAATGCACAAAAAACAAAAAAATGCAAAAAAAATGCAAAAAAAATGCAAAAAAAATGCAAAAAAATGCAAAAAAATGCAAAAAAAATCGCAAAGAAATGCAAAAAAACCAAAAAAATGCAAAAAAAACAAAACAAAAAATGCAAAAAAACACAAAAAAATGCAAAAAAAACACGAAAAAATGCAAAAAAATGCAAAAAAATGCACAAAAAAAACAAAAAAATGCAAAAAAATGCAAAAAAAACCACTAAAAAAATGCAAAAAAAAAAAAAAATGCAAAAAAAATGCAAAAAAATGCAAAAAAAACACATAAAAATGCAAAAAAACACAAAAAAATGCAAAAAAAACACAAAAAAATGCAAAAAAAATGGAAAAAAATGCAAAAAAAAAAAAAAAATGCAAAAAAAACCACGAAAAATGCAAAAAAAACAGAAAAAAATGCAAAAAAACCACAAAAAAATGCAAAAAAACCCCCAAAAAATGCAAAAAAAAACAAAAAAAACAAAAAAATGCAAAAAAATGCACAAAAAAATGCAAAAAAAACAAAAAAAATACAAAAAACCCAAAAAAATGCAAAAAAAACAAAACAAAAAAATGCAAAAAAAACACAAAAAAATGCAAAAAAAAACACGAAAAAATGCAAAAAAATGCAAAAAAACCACAAAAAAATGCAAAAAAAAAACAAAAAAAATGCAAAAAAACAAAAAAATGCAAAAACACACAAAAAAATGCAAAAAAAAACAAAAAAATGCAAAAAAAAACACAAAGAAATGCAAAAAAAACACAAAAAAATGCAAAAAAACAAAAAAATGCAAAAAAACCCCAAAAAATGCAAAAAAAAAACAAAAAAATGCAAAAAAATGCAAAAAAAAAATGCAAAAAATGCAAAAAAACAAAAAAATGCAAAAAAACACAAAAAAATGCAAAAAAAATGCAAAAAAACCACAAAAAAAACAAAAAAATGCAAAAAAAACACAAAAAAATGCAAAAAAAATGCAAAAAAATGCAAAAAAACCCCAAAAAAACCCCCAAAAATGCAAAAAAAACAAAAAAATGCAAAAAAATGCAAAAAAATGCAAAAAAAACCCCAAAAAATGCAAAAAAAAACCAAAAAAAACCCAAAAAATGCAAAAAAAACAAAAAAATGCAAAAAAATGCAAAAAACACAAAAAATGCAAAAAAAAACACAAAAAAATGCAAAAAAACAAAAAAATGCAAAAAAATGCAAAAAAAAACAAAAAAATGCAAAAAAATGCAAAAAAAATGCAAAAAATGCAAAAAAATGCAAAAAAATGCAAAAAAAACACAAAAAAAATGCAAAAAAACACAAAAAAAATGCAAAAAAAACACAAAAAAATGCAAAAAAATGCAAAAAATGCAAAAAAAAAAACCCAAAAAAATGCAAAAAAAACTAAAAATGCAAAAAAAAATGCAAAAAAACACAAAAAAATGCAAAAAAAACCACAAAAAATGCAAAAAAAACACAAAAAATGCAAAAAAAACACAAAATAATGCAAAAAAAACACAAAAAAATGCAAAAAAAACACAAAATAAATGCAAAAAAAACACAAAAAAACACAAAAAAATGCAAAAAAAAACAAAATAAATGCAAAAAAACACAAAAAAACACAAAAAAATGTAAAAAAAAACCCCAAAAAAAATGTAAAAAAAAAATGCAAAAAAAAACACAAAAAAATGCAAAAAAAACACAAAAAAATGCAAAAAAAACACAAAATAAATGCAAAAAAAAACAAAAAAAAACACAAAAAATGCAAAAAAACAAACAAAAAAATGCAAAAAAAAATGCAAAAAAATGCACAAAAAAATGCAAAACAATGCAAAAAAAAAAACAAAAAAAAATGCAAAAAAAAAAACACAAAAAAATGCAAAAAAAACAAAAAAATGCAAAAAAAAAACAAAAAAATGCAAATAAAAACAAAAAAATGCAAAAAAAACACAAAAAATGTAAAAAAAATGCAAAAAAATGCAAAAAAAAACACAAAAAAAATGCAAAAAAAAAACACAAAAAAAACACAAAATAATGCAAAAAAACCCACAAAAAAATGCAAAAAAATACAAAATAAATGCAAAAAAAACACAAAAAAATGCAAAAAAAAAACAAAAAAAAGCAAAAAAAACAAAAAAAATGCAAAAAAATGCAAAAAAAAATTGATAAAAATGCAAAAAAAAACACAAAAAAATGCAAAAAAACACGAAAAAATGCGAAAAATTGCAAAAAATGCAAAAAAAAAACAAAAAAATGCAAAAAATGCAAAAAAAAATGCAAAAAATGCAAAAAAAAAACACAAAAAAATTAAAAAAACAAACAAAAAAATGCAAAAAAAAATGCTAAAAAATCACAAAAAAATGCTAAAAAAAATTGATAAAAATGCAAAAAAAACCACAAAAAAATGCAAAAAAACACGAAAAAATGCAAAAAATGCAAAAAAATGCAAAAAAAACAAAAAAATGCAAAAAAAAATGCAAAAAAAACACAAAAAAAGCAAAAAAAACACAAAAAATGCAAAAAAAACACAAAAAAATGCAAAAAATGCAAAAAAATGCAAAAAAAACAACAAAAAAATGCCAAAAAAAATGCAAAAAAAACAAAAATGAAAAAAAATGAAAAAAACACACAAAAAAATGCAAAAAAACACAAAAAAATGCAAAAAAAATGCAAAAAAATGCAAAAAAACCACAAAATAATGCAAAAAAAACACAAAAAAATGCAAAAAAAACACAAAATAAATGCAAAAAAACACAAAAAAATGCAAAAAAAACCCCAAAAAAAATGCAAAAAAAAACACAAAAAAATGCAAAAAAAAAAACACAAAAAAAACACAAAATAATGCAAAAAAATGCAAAAAAATGCAAAAAAATGCAAAACAATGCAAAAAAAACAAAAAAAAATGCAAAAAAAAACACAAAAAAATGCAAAAAAAAACAAAAAAATGCAAAAAAAAAACAAAAAAATGCAAAAAAATGCAAAAAAAAATTGCAAAAAAAACACACAAAAAATGCAAAAAAAACCACAAAAAAATGCAAAAAAACACGAAAAAATGCAAAAAATGCAAAAAAAAAAAAAATGCAAAAAAATGCCAAAAAATGCAAAAAAAAATGCAAAAAAAAATTCAAAAAATGCAAAAAAAATGCAAAAAATGCAAAAAAAACACAAAAAAATTAAAAAAACAAAACAAAAAAATGCAAAAAAAATGCAAAAAAATCACAAAAAAATGCTAAAAAAACACAAAAAAATGCAAAAAAAACACAAAAAAAAGCAAAAAATGCAAAAAAAAACACAAAAAAATGCAAAAAATGCAAAAAAACAACAAAAAAATGCAAAAAAACAAAAATGAAAAAAAATGAAAAAAACACGCAAAAAAACACAAAAAAACACAAAAAATGCAAAAAAAATGCAAAAAAATGCAAAAAAAACACAAAATAATGCAAAAAAAACACAAAATAAATGCAAAAAAAACACAAAAAAACACAAAAAATGCAAAAAAAAAAACAAAATAAATGCAAAAAAACACAAAAAAATGCAAAAAAAAAACCCCAAAAAAATGCAAAAAAAAATGCAAAAAAATGCAAAAAAATGCAAAAAAAAACACAAAAAAATGCAAAAAAAACAAAAAAATGCAAAAAAAAAAACAAAAAAATGCAAAAAAAAACCAAAAAAATGCAAAAAAAACACAAAAAATGCAAAAAAAAAAATGCAAAAAAATGCAAAAAAAAAACACAAAAAATGCAAAAGAAACCCCAAAAAAAATGCAAAAAAAAAATGCAAAAAAAATGCAAAAAAACCACAAAAAAAATGCAAAAAAACCCCACAAAAAAACACAAAATAATGCAAAAAAAAACACAAAAAAATGCAAAAAAACACAAAATAAATGCAAAAAAAACCACAAAAAAACACAAAAAATGCAAAAAAAAACACAAAATAAATGCAAAAAATGCAAAAAAAATGCAAAAAAATGCAAAAAAAAATGCAAAAAATGCAGAAAAAAACCAAAAAAATGCAAAAAAATGCAAAAAAAAATTGCAAAAAAAACACAAAAAAAATGCAAAAAAAAAACAAAAAAATGCAAAAAAACAATACATAAAAATGCAAAAAAAACACAAAAAAATGCAAAAAAACACGAAAAAATGCAAAAAAATGCCAAAAAATGCAAAAAAAAGCAAAAAAAATTGCAAAAAACCCACAAAAAAATGCAAAAAAAAAACAAAAAAATGCAAAAAAAATGCAAAAAAATCACAAAAAAATGCTAAAAAAACCACAAAAAAATGCAAAAAAATGCAAAAAAAACAAAAAAATGCAAAAAAACACAAAAAAATGCAAAAAAAACACAAAAAAATGCAAAAAATGCAAAAAAAATGCAAAAAAAACAACATAAAAATGCAAAAAAAATGCAAAAAAAACAAAAATGAAAAAAAATGAAAAAAACACAAAAAAATGCAAAAAAAATGCAAAAAAATGCAAAAAAATGCAAAAAAACACAAAAATGCAAAAAAAATGCAAAAATATGCAAAAAAAACACAAAAAAATGCAAAAAACCCCACAAAAAATGCAAAAAAACACAAAAAAATGCAAAAAAAAAACACAAAAAAATGCAAAAAAAACCACAAAAAAATGCAAAAAAAAAAATGCAAAAAAAATGCAAAAAATGCAAAAAAAAATGCAAAAAATGCAAAAAAAACACAAAAAAATGCAAAAAAAAACAAAAAAATGCAAAAAAAACACAAAAAAATGCAAAAAAACAAAACAAAAAATGCAAAAAAAACACAAAAAATGCAAAAAAAAAAATGCAAAAAAATGCTAAACAAAATGCAAAAAAAAAAACACAAAAAAATGCAAAAAACCCCCCCAAAAAAATGCAAAAAAATGCAAAAAAATGCAAAAAACCCCCCCAAAAAAACACAAAAAAACACAAAATAATGCAAAAAAAAAACACAAAAAAATGCAAAAAAATGCAAAAAAAATGCAAAAAAATGCAAAAAAAAAAACAAAAAAATGCAAAAAAATGCAAAAAAAAATGCAAAAAAATGCAAAAAAACCCCCAAAAAAACACAAAAAAAACACAAAATAATGCAAAAAAACGCAAAAAAATGCAAAAAAAAATGCAAAAAAATGCAAAAAAACCCCAAAAAAATGCAAAAAAACAATACAAAAAAATGCAAAAAAAACACAAAAAAATGCAAAAAAACACGAAAAAATGCAAAAAAAATGCCAAAAAAACCCACAAAAAATGCAAAAAAAATGCAAAAAACCCCACAAAAAATGCAAAAAAAAAATGCAAAAAAATGCAAAAAAAACACAAAAAAATGCAAAAAAACCCACAAAAAAAACACAAAATAATGCAAAAAAAATGCAAAAAAACACAAAATAAATGCAAAAAAAACCACAAAAAAATGCAAAAAAACACGAAAAAATGCAAAAAAAATGCAAAAAATGCAAAAAAAAAATGCAAAAAATGCAAAAAAAAATGCAAAAAAATGCAAAAAAAATGCAAAAAAATCACAAAAAAATGCTAAAAAAACCACAAAAAAATGCAAAAAAAACAAAAAAATGCAAAAAAACAAAAAAATGCAAAAAAACAAAACAAAAAAATGCAAAAAAAACACAAAAAATGTAAAAATAATGCAAAAAAATGCAAAAAATGTAAAAAAAATGCAAAAAAAACACAAAAAAATGCAAAAAAAACCCCCAAAAAAATGCAAAAAAATGCAAAAAAAACACAAAAAACACAAAAAATGCAAAAAAAACACAAAATAAATGCAAAAAAACACAAAAAAAATGCAAAAAAATGCAAAAAAAATGCAAAAAATGCAAAAAAAAAAACATAAAAATGCAAAAAAATGCAAAAAAATTGCAAAAAAAACACAAAAAAAATGCAAAAAAAAAAACAAAAAAATGCAAAAAAACAATACATAAAAATGCAAAAAAACACAAAAAAATGCAAAAAAACACGAAAAAATGCAAAAAAAGCAAAAAAAATGCAAAAAATGCAAAAAAAATGCAAAAAAACCCACAAAAAAATGCAAAAAAAAATGCAAAAAAATCACAAAAAAATGCTAAAAAAACACAAAAAATGCAAAAAAACCCACAAAAAAATGCAAAAAATGCAAAAAAATGCAAAAAAAACCAAAAAAATGCAAAAAAACACAAAAAAATGCAAAAAAACAAAACAAAAAATGCAAAAAAAACACAAAAAATGCAAAAAAAAAATGCAAAAAAATGCTAAACAAAATGCAAAAAAAAACCCACAAAAAAATGCAAAAAACCCCCCCAAAAAAATGCAAAAAAATGCAAAAAACCCCCCCAAAAAAACACAAAAAAACACAAAATAATGCAAAAAAAAACCACAAAAAAATGCAAAAAAATGCAAAAAAAATGCAAAAAAATGCAAAAAAAAAAACAAAAAAATGCAAAAAAATGCAAAAAAAAATGCAAAAAAATGCAAAAAAATGCAAAAAACCCCCCAAAAAAAACATAAAAAAACACAAAATAATGCAAAAAAACACAAAAAAATGCAAAAAAATGCAAAAAAAATGCAAAAAAATGCAAAAAAAAAAAACAAAAAAATGCAAAAAAATGCAAAAAAAAATGCAAAAAAATGCAAAAAAAAAAAAAAAAAATGCAAAAAAAAAACAAAAAAATGCAAAAAAAATGCAAAAAAAAATTGCAAAAAAAACACAAAAAAATGCAAAAAAACCCCAAAAAAATGCAAAAAAACAATACAAAAAAATGCAAAAAAATGCAAAAAAAACACAAAAAAATGCAAAAAAAACCACAAAAAAAACACAAAATAATGCAAAAAAAAACACAAAAAAATGCAAAAAAACACAAAATAAATGCAAAAAAAACCACAAAAAAATGCAAAAAAACACGAAAAAATGCAAAAAAAATGCAAAAAATGCAAAAAAAAACAAAAAATGCAAAAAAATGCCAAAAAATGCAAAAAAAAAATGCAAAAAATGCAAAAAAAAAATGCAAAAAATGCAAAAAAAAATGCAAAAAAATCACAAAAAAATGCTAAAAAAACCACAAAAAAATGCAAAAAAAACAAAAAAATGCAAAAAAACAAAACAAAAAAATGCAAAAAAAACACAAAAAATGTAAAAAAAATGCAAAAAAATGCAAAAAATGTAAAAAAAAATGCAAAAAAAAACACAAAAAAATGCAAAAAAACCCCCCAAAAAAATCCAAAAAAATGCAAAAAAAACACAAAAAAAACAAAAAAATGCAAAAAAACAAAAAAATGCAAAAAAACAAAACAAAAAAATGCAAAAAAAACACAAAAAATGCAAAAAAAAATGCAAAAAAATGCAAAAAATGTAAAAAAAATGCAAAAAAAACACAAAAAATGCAAAAAACCCCCCCAAAAAAATGCAAAAAAAATGCAAAAAAATGCAAAAAAAAAAACAAAAAAATGCAAAAAAAAAACAAAAAAATGCAAAAAAAATGCAAAAAATGCAAAAAAACCCCACAAAAAATGCAAAAAAAATGCAAAAAACCCCACAAAAAATGCAAAAAAATGCAAAACAAAATGCAAAAAAAATGCAAAAAAAAAACACAAAAAAATGCAAAAAAACCCCCCAAAAAAATGCAAAAAAATGCAAAAAAAACACAAAAAAATGCAAAAAAACACAAAATAAATGCAAAAAAAACACAAAAAAACAAAAAAATGCAAAAAAAAACAAAATAAATGCAAAAAAATGCAAAAAAAATGCAAAAAAATGCAAAAAAACCCCAAAAAAATGCAAAAAAAACACAAAATAAATGCAAAAAAACACAAAAAAATGCAAAAAAATGCAAAAAAAAATGCAAAAAAAATGCAAAAAAAAACAAAAAAATGCAAAAAAAAAACAAAAAAAAATTGCAAAAAAAACACAAAAAAAATGCAAAAAAAACACGAAAAAATGCAAAAAAAACACAAAATAATGCAAAAAAAACACAAAAAAACACAAAATAAATGCAAAAAACAACACAAAAAAACACAAAAAATGCAAAAAAAAACACAAAATAAATGCAAAAAAATGCAAAAAAAAATGCAAAAAAATGCAAAAAAAAAACAAAAAAATGCAAAAAAAACCCAAAAAAATGCAAAAAAATGCAAAAAAAAATTGCAAAAAAAAACACAAAAAAAATGCAAAAAAAAAAACGAAAAAAATGCAAAAAAACAATACATAAAAATGCAAAAAAACACAAAAAAATGCAAAAAAACACGAAAAAATGCAAAAAAAATGCAAAAAATGCAAAAAAAAAACAAAAAAATGCAAAAAAAACAAAAAATGCAAAAAAATGCCAAAAAATGCAAAAAAAAAATGCAAAAAAAAAATGCAAAAAAAAATGCAAAACAATGCAAAAAACCCCACAAAAAATGCAAAAAAAAATTGCAAAAAAATGCAAAACAAAATGCAAAAAAAATGCAAAAAAAAAAACACAAAAAATGCAAAAGAAACCCCAAAAAAAATGCAAAAAAAAAATGCAAAAAAATGCAAAAAAACCCACAAAAAAATGCAAAAAAAAACCACAAAAAAAACACAAAATAATGCAAAAAAAACACAAAAAAATGCAAAAAAAACACAAAAAAACACAAAAAAATGCAAAAAAAACACAAAATAAATGCAAAAAAACAATACATAAAAATGCAAAAAAATGCAAAAAAATGCAAAAAAACACGAAAAAATGCAAAAAAAATGCAAAAAATGCAAAAAAAAAACAAAAAAATGCAAAAAAAAACAAAAAATGCAAAAAAATGCCAAAAAATGCAAAAAAAAAATGCAAAAAAAAAATGCAAAAAAAAATGCAAAAAATGCAAAAAAAAACACAAAAAAATGCAAAAAAACCCCAAAAAAATGCAAAAAAAAACAAAAAAAAATTGCAAAAAAAACACAAAAAAAAATGCAAAAAAAACACAAAAAAATGCAAAAAAACAATACAAAAAAATGCAAAAAAAACACAAAAAAATGCAAAAAAACACGAAAAAATGCAAAAAAAATGCAAAAAACCCCCACAAAAAATGCAAAAAAAATGCAAAAAAAAACGCAAAACAATGCAAAAAACCCCACAAAAAATGCAAAAAAAAATTGCAAAAAAATGCAAAACAAAATGCAAAAAAAATGCAAAAAAAAAAACACAAAAAATGCAAAAGAAACCCCAAAAAAAATGCAAAAAAAAATGCAAAAAAATGCAAAAAAAAACACAAAAAAATGCAAAAAAAACCACAAAAAAAACACAAAATAATGCAAAAAAAACACAAAAAAATGCAAAAAAACACAAAATAAATGCAAAAAAAACACAAAAAAACACAAAAAAATGCAAAAAAAAACACAAAATAAATGCAAAAAAACACAAAAAAATGCAAAAAAATGCAAAAAAAAAACAAAAAAATGCAAAAAAACAACAAAAAAATGCAAAAAAATGCAAAAAAAAATTGCAAAAAAAACACAAAAAAATGCAAAAAAATGCAAAAAAACCAAAAAAAATGCAAAAAAACAAAAAAATGCAAAAAAACAAAACAAAAAAATGCAAAAAAAACACAAAAAATGCAAAACAAAATGCAAAAAAAATGCAAAAAAAAAAACACAAAAAATGCAAAAAACCCCCCCAAAAAATGCAAAAAAATGCAAAAAAACCCACAAAAAAAATGCAAAAAAAAAACACAAAAAAACACAAAATAATGCAAAAAAAAAAACACAAAATAATGCAAAAAAAAAACACAAAAAAATGCAAAAAAAACACAAAATAAATGCAAAAAAAACACAAAAAAACACAAAAAAATGCAAAAAAAACAAAATAAATGCAAAAAAAAAAAAAAAATGCAAAAAAATGCAAAAAAAACAACAAAAAAATGCAAAAAAATGCAAAAAAAAATTGCAAAAAAAACACAAAAAAAATGCAAAAAAAACCAAAAAAATGCAAAAAAACAAGACATAAAAATGCAAAAAAACACAAAAAATGCAAAAAAACACGAAAAAATGCAAAAAAAAATGCAAAAAAAATGCAAAAAATGCAAAAAAAATGCCAAAAAATGCAAAAAAAAATGCAAAAAAAAATGCAAAAAAATCACAAAAAAATGCTAAAAAAACCACAAAAAAATGCAAAAAAACACAAAAAATGCAAAAAAAAACAAAAATGAAAAAAAATGAAAAAAACACACAAAAAAATGCAAAAAAACACAAAAAAATGCAAAAAAAATGCAAAAAAAAATGCAAAAATGCAAAAAAAACACAAAAAAATGCAAAAAAAAACAAAAAAATGCAAAAAAACCACAAAAAAATGCAAAAAAAACCCCCAAAAAAATGCAAAAAAAATGCAAAAAAATGCAAAAAAAAACACAAAAAATGCAAAAAAAAAACACCAAAAAAACACAAAATAATGCAAAAAAAACACAAAAAAATGCAAAAAAAACACAAAATAAATGCAAAAAAACACAAAAAAACACAAAAAAATGCAAAAAAAAACAAAATAAATGCAAAAAAACACAAAAAAAATGCAAAAAACCCCCCAAAAAATGCAAAAAAAACACAAAATAAATGCAAAAAAACACAAAAAAAATGCAAAAAAATGCAAAAAAAAATGCAAAAAAATGCAAAAAAAAAACAAAAAAATGCAAAAAAAATGCAAAAAAAAATTGCAAAAAAAACACAAAAAAAATGCAAAAAACCCCCCAAAAAATGCAAAAAAACAATACAAAAAAATGCAAAAAAAACACAAAAAAATGCAAAAAAACACAAAAAAATGCAAAAAAAACCCACAAAAAATGCAAAAACAAAATGCAAAAAAATGCAAAACAAAATGCAAAAAAAATGCAAAAAAAAAAACACAAAAAATGCAAAAGAAACCCCCAAAAAAATGCAAAAAAAATGCAAAAAAATGCAAAAAAAAACACAAAAAAAAACACAAAAAAAACACAAAATAATGCAAAAAAAACCACAAAAAAATGCAAAAAAACAAAAAATAAATGCAAAAAAAAAACACAAAAAATGCACAAAAAAAACACAAAATAAATGCAAAAAAATGCAAAAAAAACAAACAAAAAAATGCAAAAAAAAAACAAAAAAATGCAAAAAAATGCAAAAAAAAATTGCAAAAAAAATGCAAAAAAAACCCCCAAAAAATGCAAAAAAACAATACATAAAAATGCAAAAAAAACCACAAAAAAATGCAAAAAAACACGAAAAAATGCAAAAAAAAATGCAAAAAAAAAACAAAAAAATGCAAAAAAAAAAAAATGCAAAAAAATGCAAAAAAAAATGCAAAAAATGCAAAAAAAAATGCAAAAAATGCAAAAAAAACCACAAAAAAATGCAAAAAAAACACAAAAAAATGCAAAAAAAACAAAAAATGCAAAAAAAAAAAAAAAATGCAAAAAAATGCAAAAAAAAATGCAAAAAAACAAAAATGAAAAAAAATGAAAAAAACACAAAAAAATGCAAAAAAACACAAAAAAATGAAAAAAAATGCAAAAAAAACACAAAAATGCAAAAAAAATGCAAAAATATGCAAAAAAAACACAAAAAAATGCAAAAAAAACACAAAAAATGCAAAAAAACACAAAAAAATGCAAAAAAAAACAAAAAAATGCAAAAAAAAAAAATGCAAAAAAA
This sequence comes from Zingel zingel, assembly GCA_023566125.1. Classification (NCBI taxonomy): domain Eukaryota; kingdom Metazoa; phylum Chordata; class Actinopteri; order Perciformes; family Percidae; genus Zingel; species Zingel zingel. The sequence goes on from JAKRKW010000064.1 coordinate 40,503, forward strand.
ATGCAAAAAATGCAAAAAAAAATGCTAAAAATGCAAAAAAAAACACGAAAATGCAAAAAAAACACAAAAAAATGCAAAAAAAACACGAAAAAATGCAAAAAAATGCAAAAAATGCACAAAAAAAAACAAAAAAAATGCAAAAAAACAAAACAAAAAAATGCAAAAAAAACACAAAAAATGCAAAAAAAAAATGCAAAAAAATGCAAAAAAAAAACAAAAAAATGCAAAAAAAATGCAAAACAAAATGCAAAAAAATGCAAAAAAAAAACAAAAAAATGCAAAAAAACAAAACAAAAAAATGCAAAAAAACACAAAAAATGCAAAAAAAAAATGCAAAAAATGCAAAACAAAATGCAAAAAAAATGCAAAAAAAAACACAAAAAAATGCAAAAAAAACAAAAATGAAAAAAAATGCAAAAAACACACAAAAAAATGCAAAAAAAATGCAAAAAAACAAACAAAATAAAGGCAAAAAAACGCAAAAAAATGCAAAAAAAACCAAAAAAATGCAAAAAAAAATGCAAAAAAACCCACAAAAAAATGCAAAAAAAATGCAAAAAAAAATGCCAAAAAACACAAAAATGCAAAAAAAAAAACACAAAAAAAATGCAAAAAAACAAAAAAATGCAAAAAAACACAAAAAAATGCAAAAAAAACACAAAAAAATCCAAAAAAAAACAAAAAAATGCAAAAAAAAACAAAAAAATGCAAAAAAAATGCAAAAAAAACCCAAAAAAACACAAAAAAATGCAAAAAAAAACAAAATAAATGCAAAAAAACACAAAAAAAATGCAAAAAAATGCAAAAAACCCCCCAAAAAATGCAAAAAAAACACAAAATAAATGCAAAAAAACCCACAAAAAAATCCAAAAAAAAAACAAAAAAATGCAAAAAAAAAACAAAAAAATGCCAAAAAAAATGCAATAAAAACACAAAAAAACACAAAAAAATGCAAAAAAAACCAAAATAAATGCAAAAAAACACAAAAAAAATGCAAAAAAATGCAAAAAAACCCCAAAAAAAATGCAAAAAAAACGCAAAAAAACCCACAAAAAATGCAAAAAAATGCAAAAAAAATGCAAAAAAAATGCAAAAAAACAAAAAAATGCAAAAAAATGCAAAAAAACCACAAAAAAATCCAAAAAAAATCAAACACAAAAAAATGCAAAAAAAACACACAAAAAATGCAAAAAAATGCAAAAAAATGCAAAAAAAACACAAAAAAATGCAAAAAAAAAAATGCAAAAAAAATGCAAAAAATGCAAAAAAAAATGCAAAAAATGCAAAAAAAACACAAAAAAATGCAAAAAAACACGAAAATGCAAAAAAAACACAAAAAAATGCAAAAAAACACGAAAAAATGCAAAAAAATGCAAAAAATGCACAAAAAAAACAAAAAAAATGCAAAAAAACAAAACAAAAAAATGCAAAAAAAACACAAAAAATGCAAAAAAAAAAATGCAAAAAAATGCAAAAAAAAAACTAAAAAATGCAAAAAAAATGCAAAACAAAATGCAAAAAAATGCAAAAAAAAAAACTAAAAAATGCAAAAAAACAAAACAAAAAAATGCAAAAAAACACAAAAAATGCAAAAAAAAATGCAAAAAAAAATGCAAAAAAAATGCAAAAAAAACACAAAAAAATGCAAAAAAAACACAAAAAATGCAAAAAAAAACAAAAATGAAAAAAAATGCAAAAAAAATGCAAAAAAATGCAAAAAAAATGCAAAAAAAAACCAAAATAAAGGCAAAAAAAAAAAAAATGCAAAAAAAAACACAAAAAAACAAACACAAAAAAATGCAAAAAAAAACACACAAAAAAATGCAAAAAAAACCAAAATAAAGGCAAAAAACGCAAAAAAATGCAAAACAATGCAAAAAAACAAAAAAATGCAAAAAAAACACAAAAAATGCAAAAAATTGCAAAACAAAATGCAAAAAAAATGCAAAAAAAACACAAAAAAATGCAAAAAAAACCCCAAAAAAACCCCAAAAAAAATGCAAAAAAATGCAAAAAAAACACAAAAAAAATGCAAAAAAAAAAACAAAAAAAACACAAAAAAATGCAAAAAAAACACAAAATAAATGCAAAAAAAACCACAAAAAAATGCAAAAAAAAACAAAATAAATGCAAAAAAACACAAAAAATGCAAAAAAATGCAAAAAACCCCCCAAAAAATGCAAAAAAAACACAAAATAAATGCAAAAAAACACAAAAAAAATGCAAAAAAATGCAAAAAAAAATGCAAAATAATGCAAAAAACCCCACAAAAAAATGCAAAAAAAACACAAAATAAATGCAAAAAAACCCACAAAAAATGCAAAAAAATGCAAAAAAAATGCAAAAAAATTGCAAAAAAATGCAAAAAAAACACACAAAAAAATGCAAAAAAACACAAAAAAAATGCAAAAAAAAATGCAAAAAAATGCAAAAAAAATGCAAAAAAAAATGCAAAAAAATGCAAAAAATGCAAAAAAAACAAAAAAAATGCAAAAAAAAAAAACAAAAAAATGCAAAAAAAACACAAAAAAATGCAAAAAAACCCACAAAAAAATGCAAAAAAAATGCAAAAAAAAATGCCAAAAAACACAAAAATGCAAAAAAAAAAAACACAAAAAAAATGCAAAAAAACCACAAAATAAATGCAAAAAAACACAAAAAAATGCAAAAAAATGCAAAAAAAAATGCAAAATAATGCAAAAAAAACCCACAAAAAAATGCAAAAAAAACGCAAAAAAACCCACAAAAAATGCAAAAAAATGCAAAAAAAATGCAAAAAAAATGCAAAAAAATGCAAAAACACACAAAAAAATGCAAAAAAAAATGCAAAAAAAAACACAAAAAAATGCAAAAAATGCAAAAAAAACAAAAAAAATGCAAAAAAAAACAAAAAAATGCAAAAAAAAAACACAAAAAAATGCAAAAAAACCCACAAAAAATGCAAAAAAAAAGCAAAAAAAATGCAAAAAAATGCAAAAAAAAACACAAAAAAATGCAAAAAAACACAAAAAAAATGCAAAAAAAAATGCAAAAAAATGCAAAAAAAATGCAAAAAAAAACACAAAAAAATGCAAAAAAAACAAAAAAAATGCAAAAAAAAAAAAAAAAATGCAAAAAACACAAAAAAATGCAAAAAAACCCACAAAAAAAATGCAAAAAAACAAAAAAATGCAAAAAAATGCAAAAAAAACACAAAAAAATCCAAAAAAAATGCAAAACAATGCAAAAAAAAATGCAAAAAAAAATGCAAAAAAAAAAAAAAAAATGCAAAAAAAACCACAAAAAAACAAACACAAAAAAATGCAAAAAAAACACACAAAAAATGCAAAAAAAATGCAAAAAATGCAAAAAAAATGCAAAAAATGCAAAAAAAACACAAAAAAATGCAAAAAAAACACGAAAATGCAAAAAAAACACAAAAAAATGCAAAAAAACACGAAAAAATGCAAAAAAATGCAAAAAATGCACAAAAAAAAACAAAAAAAATGCAAAAAAACAAAACAAAAAAATGCAAAAAAAACACAAAAAATGCAAAAAAAAAAATGCAAAAAAATGCAAAAAAAAAACAAAAAAATGCAAAAAAAATGCAAAACAAAATGCAAAAAAATGCAAAAAAAAAACTAAAAAATGCAAAAAAACAAAACAAAAAAATGCAAAAAAACACAAAAAATGCAAAAAAAAAATGCAAAAAAAAATGCAAAAAAAATGCAAAAAAAAACACAAAAAAATGCAAAAAAAAACAAAAATGAAAAAAAATGCAAAAAACACACAAAAAAATGCAAAAAAAATGCAAAAAAAACCAAAATAAAGGCAAAAAAAAAAAAAAATGCAAAAAAAAACACAAAAAAACAAACACAAAAAAATGCAAAAAAAACACACAAAAAATGCAAAAAAAACCAAAATAAAGGCAAAAAACGCAAAAAAATGCAAAACAATGCAAAAAAAAACAAAAAAATGCAAAAAAAACACAAAAAATGCAAAAAAAATGCAAAAAATTGCAAAACAAAATGCAAAAAAAATGCAAAAAAAAACACAAAAAAATGCAAAAAAAACCCCAAAAAAAATGCAAAAAAAATGCAAAAAAATGCAAAAAAAACACAAAAAAAATGCAAAAAAAAAAACAAAAAAAACACAAAAAAATGCAAAAAAAACACAAAATAAATGCAAAAAAAAACACAAAAAAATGCAAAAAAAAACAAAATAAATGCAAAAAAACACAAAAAATGCAAAAAAATGCAAAAAACCCCCCAAAAAATGCAAAAAAAACACAAAATAAATGCAAAAAAACACAAAAAAAATGCAAAAAAATGCAAAAAAAAATGCAAAATAATGCAAAAAAAACCCACAAAAAAATGCAAAAAAAACACAAAATAAATGCAAAAAAACCCACAAAAAATGCAAAAAAATGCAAAAAAAATGCAAAAAAATTGCAAAAAAAATGCAAAAAAAACACAAAAAAATGCAAAAAAACACAAAAAAAATGCAAAAAAAAAAGCAAAAAAATGCAAAAAAAATGCAAAAAAAAACACAAAAAAATGCAAAAAATGCAAAAAAAACAAAAAAAATGCAAAAAAAAACAAAAAAATGCAAAAAAAAACACAAAAAAATGCAAAAAAAATGCAAAAAAAAATGCAAAAAAACAAAAATGAAAAAAAATGAAAAAAACACAAAAAAATGCAAAAAAACACAAAAAAATGCAAAAAAATGCAAAAAAAAACACAAAAATGCAAAAAAAATGCAAAAATATGCAAAAAAAACACAAAAAAATGCAAAAAAAAACACAAAAAATGCAAAAAAACACAAAAAAATGCAAAAAAAAACCAAAAAAATGCAAAAAAAAAAAAATGCAAAAAAAATGCAAAAAATGCAAAAAAAAATGCTAAAAATGCAAAAAAAAAACACGAAAATGCAAAAAAAACACAAAAAAATGCAAAAAAAACACGAAAAAATGCAAAAAAATGCAAAAAATGCACAAAAAAAAACAAAAAAAATGCAAAAAAACAAAACAAAAAAATGCAAAAAAAACACAAAAAATGCAAAAAAAAAATGCAAAAAAATGCAAAAAAAAAACAAAAAAATGCAAAAAAAATGCAAAACAAAATGCAAAAAAATGCAAAAAAAAAACAAAAAAATGCAAAAAAACAAAACAAAAAAATGCAAAAAAACACAAAAAATGCAAAAAAAAAATGCAAAAAATGCAAAAAAAAACAAAAAAATGCAAAAAAAACAAAAATTAAAAAAAATGCAAAAAACACACAAAAAAATGCAAAAAAAATGCAAAAAAAAAAACAAAATAAAGGCAAAAAAACGCAAAAAAATGCAAAAAAAACCAAAAAAATGCAAAAAAAAATGCAAAAAAAACCACAAAAAAACAAACACAAAAAAATGCAAAAAAAACACACAAAAAATGCAAAAAAAACCAAAATAAAGGCAAAAAACGCAAAAAAATGCAAAAAAATGCAAAAAAAACACAAAAAATGCAAAAAAAAATGCAAAAAAAATGCAAAAAAAAACACAAAAAAATGCAAAAAAAACCCCCAAAAAATGCAAAAAAATGCAAAAAAAAACACAAAAAAAATGCAAAAAAAAAAACAAAAAAAACACAAAATAATGCAAAAAAAAACAAAATAAATGCAAAAAAACACAAAAAAAATGCAAAAAAATGCAAAAAAACCCCCAAAAAATGCAAAAAAAACACAAAATAAATGCAAAAAAACACAAAAAAAATGCAAAAAAATGCAAAATAATGCAAAAAAACCCCACAAAAAAATGCAAAAAAAACACAAAATAAATGCAAAAAAACCCACAAAAAATGCAAAAAAAACACACAAAAAAATGCAAAAAAACACAAAAAAATGCAAAAAATGCAAAAAAAACAAAAAAAATGCAAAAAAAAAACAAAAAAATGCAAAAAAACACAAAAAAATGCAAAAAAACCCACAAAAAAATGCAAAAAAAATGCAAAAAAAAATGCCAAAAAACACAAAAATGCAAAAAAAAAAAACACAAAAAAAATGCAAAAAAACAAAAAAATGCAAAAAAACACAAAAAAATGCAAAAAAAACACAAAAAAATCCAAAAAAAAAACAAAAAAATGCAAAAAAAAAACAAAAAAATGCAAAAAAAATGCAAAAAAAAAACAAAAAAACACAAAAAAATGCAAAAAAAAACAAAATAAATGCAAAAAAACACAAAAAAAATGCAAAAAAATTCAAAAAAACCCCCAAAAAATGCAAAAAAAACACAAAATAAATGCAAAAAAAACCACAAAAAAATCCAAAAAAAAAACAAAAAAATGCAAAAAAAAAACAAAAAAATGCCAAAAAAAATGCAATAAAAACACAAAAAAACACAAAAAAATGCAAAAAAAACCAAAATAAATGCAAAAAAACACAAAAAAAATGCAAAAAAATGCAAAAAAACCCCCAAAAAATGCAAAAAAAACACAAAATAAATGCAAAAAAACACAAAAAAAATGCAAAAAAATGCAAAAAAAAATGCAAAATAATGCAAAAAAAACCCACAAAAAAATGCAAAAAAAACGCAAAAAAACCCACAAAAAATGCAAAAAAATGCAAAAAAAATCACAAAAAAATGCAAAAAATGCAAAAAAAACAAAAAAAATGCAAAAAAAAACAAAAAAATGCAAAAAAAAAACACAAAAAAATGCAAAAAAACCCACAAAAAATGCAAAAAAAATGCAAAAAAAATGCAAAAAAATGCAAAAAAAACACAAAAAAATGCAAAAAAACACAAAAAAAATGCAAAAAAAATGCAAAAAAATGCAAAAAAAATGCAAAAAAAACACACAAAAAAATGCAAAAAAAACAAAAAAAATGCAAAAAAAAACAAAAAAATGCAAAAAACACAAAAAAATGCAAAAAAACCCACAAAAAAATGCAAAAAAAATGCAAAAAAAAAATGCCAAAAAACACAAAAATGCAAAAAAAAACACAAAAAAAATGCAAAAAAACAAAAAAATGCAAAAAAAACACAAAAAAATCCAAAAAAATGCAAAACAATGCAAAAAAAAATGCAAAAAAAAATGCAAAAAAAAAAAAAAAAATGCAAAAAAAACCACAAAAAAACAAACACAAAAAAATGCAAAAAAAACACACAAAAAATGCAAAAAAAATGCAAAAAAATGCAAAAAAACACAAAAAAATGCAAAAAAAAAACAAAAAAATGCAAAAAAAAAAATGCAAAAAAAATGCAAAAAATGCAAAAAAAAAATGCAAAAAATGCAAAAAAAACACGAAAATGCAAAAAAAACACGAAAAAATGCAAAAAAATGCAAAAAATGCACAAAAAAAAAACAAAAAAAATGCAAAAAAACAAAACAAAAAAATGCAAAAAAAATGCAAAAAAATGCAAAAAAAATGCAAAAAAATGCAAAAAAAAAACAAAAAAATGCAAAAAAAATGCAAAACAAAATGCAAAAAAATGCAAAAAAAAAACTAAAAAATGCAAAAAAACAAAACAAAAAAATGCAAAAAAACACAAAAAATGCAAAAAAAAAATGCAAAAAAAAATGCAAAAAAAATGCAAAAAAAACCACAAAAAAATGCAAAAAAAACACAAAAAATGCAAAAAAAAACAAAAATGCAAAAAAATGCAAAAAACACACAAAAAAATGCAAAAAAATGCAAAAAAAAAACAAAATAAAGGCAAAAAAAAAAAAATGCAAAAAAAAACACAAAAAAACAAACACAAAAAAATGCAAAAAAAACACACAAAAAATGCAAAAAAAACCAAAATAAAGGCAAAAAACGCAAAAAAATGCAAAACAATGCAAAAAAAAACAAAAAAATGCAAAAAAAATGCAAAAAATTGCAAAACAAAATGCAAAAAAAATGCAAAAAAAAACACAAAAAAATGCAAAAAAAAACCCAAAAAAAATGCAAAAAAAATGCAAAAAAATGCAAAAAAAACACAAAAAAATGCAAAAAAAAAACAAAAAAAACACAAAAAAATGCAAAAAAAACACAAAATAAATGCAAAAAAAACCACAAAAAAATGCAAAAAAAAACAAAATAAATGCAAAAAAACACAAAAAATGCAAAAAACCCCCCAAAAAATGCAAAAAAAACACAAAATAAATGCAAAAAAACACAAAAAAAATGCAAAAAAATGCAAAAAAAAATGCAAAATAATGCAAAAAAAACCCCACAAAAAAATGCAAAAAAAACACAAAATAAATGCAAAAAAACCCACAAAAAATGCAAAAAAATGCAAAAAAAATGCAAAAAAATTGCAAAAAAATGCAAAAAAAACACACAAAAAAATGCAAAAAAACACAAAAAAATGCAAAAAAAAATGCAAAAAAATGCAAAAAAAATGCAAAAAAAAAACACAAAAAAATGCAAAAAATGCAAAAAAAACAAAAAAAATGCAAAAAAAAACAAAAAAATGCAAAAAAAACACAAAAAAATGCAAAAAAAACACAAAAAAATCCAAAAAAAAAACAAAAAAATGCAAAAAAAATGCAAAAAAAAATGCCAAAAAACACAAAAATGCAAAAAAAAAAAAACAAAAAAAATGCAAAAAAACAAAAAAATGCAAAAAAAACACAAAAAAATGCAAAAAAAACACAAAAAAATCCAAAAAAAAAACAAAAAAATGCAAAAAAAATGCAAAAAAAAAACAAAAAAACACAAAAAAATGCAAAAAAAAACAAAATAAATGCAAAAAAATGCAAAAAAAAACCCCCAAAAAATGCAAAAAAAACACAAAATAAATGCAAAAAAAACCACAAAAAAATCCCAAAAAAAAACAAAAAAATGCAAAAAAAATGCAAAAAAACACAAAAAAACACAAAAAAATGCAAAAAAAAAACAAAATAAATGCAAAAAAACACAAAATAAATGCAAAAAAACACAAAAAAAATGCAAAAAAATGCAAAAAAAAATGCAAAATAATGCAAAAAAACCCCACAAAAAAATGCAAAAAAAACACAAAATAAATGCAAAAAAACCCACAAAAAATGCAAAAAAATGCAAAAAAAATGCAAAAAAAATGCAAAAAAATGCAAAAAAAACACACAAAAAAATGCAAAAAAACACAAAAAAAATGCAAAAAAAAATGCAAAAAAATGCAAAAAAATGCAAAAAAAACACAAAAAAATGCAAAAAATGCAAAAAAAACAAAAAAAATGCAAAAAAAAACAAAAAAATGCAAAAAAACACAAAAAAATGCAAAAAAACCCACAAAAAAATGCAAAAAAAATGCAAAAAAAAATGCCAAAAAACACAAAAATGCAAAAAAAAAAAACACAAAAAAAATGCAAAAAAACAAAAAAATGCAAAAAAACACAAAAAAATGCAAAAAAAACACAAAAAAATCCAAAAAAAAAACAAAAAAATGCAAAAAAAAAACAAAAAAATGCAAAAAAAATGCAAAAAAAAAACAAAAAAACACAAAAAAATGCAAAAAAAAACAAAATAAATGCAAAAAAACACAAAAAAAATGCAAAAAAATGCAAAAAACCCCCCAAAAAATGCAAAAAAAACACAAAATAAATGCAAAAAAAACCACAAAAAAATCCAAAAAAAAAACAAAAAAATGCAAAAAAAAAACAAAAAAATGCCAAAAAAAATGCAATAAAAACACAAAAAAACACAAAAAAATGCAAAAAAAACCAAAATAAATGCAAAAAAACACAAAAAAAATGCAAAAAAATGCAAAAAAAACCCCAAAAAATGCAAAAAAAACACAAAATAAATGCAAAAAAACACAAAAAAAATGCAAAAAAATGCAAAAAAAAATGCAAAATAATGCAAAAAAAACCCACAAAAAAATGCAAAAAAAACGCAAAAAAACCCACTAAAAATGCAAAAAAATGCAAAAAAAATCACAAAAAAATGCAAAAAATGCAAAAAAAACAAAAAAAATGCAAAAAAAAACAAAAAAATGCAAAAAAAAAACACAAAAAAATGCAAAAAAACCCACAAAAAATGCAAAAAAAATGCAAAAAAAATGCAAAAAAATGCAAAAAAAACACAAAAAAATGCAAAAAAACACAAAAAAAATGCAAAAAAAAATGCAAAAAAATGCAAAAAAAATGCTAAAAAAAACACAAAAAAATGCAAAAAAAACAAAAAAAATGCAAAAAAAAACAAAAAAATGCAAAAAACACAAAAAAAATGCAAAAAAACCCACAAAAAAATGCAAAAAAAATGCAAAAAAAAAATGCCAAAAAACACAAAAATGCAAAAAAAAACACAAAAAAAATGCAAAAAAACAAAAAAATGCAAAAAAAACACAAAAAAATCCAAAAAAAATGCAAAACAATGCAAAAAAAAATGCAAAAAAAAATGCAAAAAAAAAAAAAAAAATGCAAAAAAAACCACAAAAAAACAAACACAAAAAAATGCAAAAAAAACACACAAAAAATGCAAAAAAAATGCAAAAAAATGCAAAAAAACACAAAAAAATGCAAAAAAAAAACAAAAAAATGCAAAAAAAAAAATGCAAAAAAAATGCAAAAAATGCAAAAAAAAATGCAAAAAATGCAAAAAAAACACAAAAAAATGCAAAAAAACCACGAAAATGCAAAAAAAACACAAAAAAATGCAAAAAAACACGAAAAAATGCAAAAAAATGCAAAAAATGCACAAAAAAAAACAAAAAAAATGCAAAAAAACAAAACAAAAAAATACAAAAAAAACACAAAAAATGCAAAAAAAAAAATGCAAAAAAATGCAAAAAAAAAACAAAAAAATGCAAAAAAAATGCAAAACAAAATGCAAAAAAATGCAAAAAAAAAACTAAAAAATGCAAAAAAACAAAACAAAAAAATGCAAAAAAACACAAAAAATGCAAAAAAAAAATGCAAAAAAAAATGCAAAAAAAATGCAAAAAAAAACACAAAAAAATGCAAAAAAAACACAAAAAATGCAAAAAAAAACAAAAATGCAAAAAAATGCAAAAAACACACAAAAAAATGCAAAAAAAAACAAAATAAAGGCAAAAAAAAAAAAAATGCAAAAAAAAACACAAAAAAACAAACACAAAAAAATGCAAAAAAAACACACAAAAAATGCAAAAAAAACCAAAATAAAGGCAAAAAACGCAAAAAAATGCAAAAAAATGCAAAAAATTGCAAAACAAAATGCAAAAAAAATGCAAAAAAAAACACAAAAAAATGCAAAAAAAAACCCAAAAAAAATGCAAAAAAAATGCAATAAAATGCAAAAAAAACACAAAAAAATGCAAAAAAAAAACAAAAAAAACACAAAAAAATGCAAAAAAAACACAAAATAAATGCAAAAAAAACCACAAAAAAATGCAAAAAAAAACAAAATAAATGCAAAAAAACACAAAAAATGCAAAAAACCCCCCAAAAAATGCAAAAAAACACAAAATAAATGCAAAAAAACACAAAAAAAATGCAAAAAAATGCAAAAAAAAATGCAAAATAATGCAAAAAAACCCCACAAAAAAATGCAAAAAAAACACAAAATAAATGCAAAAAAACCCACAAAAAATGCAAAAAAATGCAAAAAAAATGCAAAAAAATTGCAAAAAAATGCAAAAAAAACACACAAAAAAATGCAAAAAATGCAAAAAAAACAAAAAAAATGCAAAAAAAAACAAAAAAATGCAAAAAAAACACAAAAAAATGCAAAAAAAACACAAAAAAATCCAAAAAAAAAACAAAAAAATGCAAAAAAAATGCAAAAAAAAATGCCAAAAAACACAAAAATGCAAAAAAAAAAAAATGCAAAAAAACAAAAAAATGCAAAAAAAACACAAAAAAATGCAAAAAAAACACAAAAAAATCCAAAAAAAAAACAAAAAAATGCAAAAAAAATGCAAAAAAAAAACAAAAAAACACAAAAAAATGCAAAAAAAAACAAAATAAATGCAAAAAAATGCAAAAAAAACCCCCAAAAAATGCAAAAAAAACACAAAATAAATGCAAAAAAAACCACAAAAAAATCCCAAAAAAAAACAAAAAAATGCAAAAAAAAAAACAAAAAAATGCAAAAAAAATGCAAAAAAACACAAAAAAACACAAAAAAATGCAAAAAAAAACAAAATAAATGCAAAAAAACACAAAATAAATGCAAAAAAACACAAAAAAAATGCAAAAAAATGCAAAAAAAAATGCAAAATAATGCAAAAAAACCCCACAAAAAAATGCAAAAAAAACACAAAATAAATGCAAAAAAACCCACAAAAAATGCAAAAAAATGCAAAAAAAATGCAAAAAAAATGCAAAAAAATGCAAAAAAAACACACAAAAAAATGCAAAAAAACACAAAAAAAATGCAAAAAAAAATGCAAAAAAATGCAAAAAAATGCAAAAAAAACACAAAAAAATGCAAAAAATGCAAAAAAAACAAAAAAAATGCAAAAAAAAACAAAAAAATGCAAAAAAATGCAAAAAAATGCAAAAAAAACCACAAAAAAATGCAAAAAAAATGCAAAAAAAAATGCCAAAAAACACAAAAATGCAAAAAAAAACACAAAAAAAATGCAAAAAAACAAAAAAATGCAAAAAAAAACACAAAAAAATCCAAAAAAAAACAAAAAAATGCAAAAAAAAAAACAAAAAAATGCAAAAAAAATGCAAAAAAAAAACAAAATAAAGGCAAAAAAACGCAAAAAAATGAAAAAAAAACCACAAAAAAATGCAAAAAAAGCAAAAAAAAATGCAAAAAATGCAAAAAAAATGAAAAAAAAATGCAAAAAAAATGCAAAAAAAAAAAATGCAAAAAAAAATGGAAAAAAAAAAAAAAAAAATGCAAAAAAAACAAACACAAAAAAATGCAAAAAAACCACACAAAAAATGCAAAAAAATGCAAAAAAATGCAAAAAAACACAAAAAAATGCAAAAAAAACACAAAAAAACACAAAAAAAAAAATGCAAAAAATGCAAAAAAAAATGCAAAAAATGCAAAAAAAACACAAAAAAATGCAAAAAAAACACGAAAATGCAAAAAAAACACAAAAAAATGCAAAAAAAACACGAAAAAATGCAAAAAAATGCAAAAAATGCACAAAAAAAAACAAAAAAACAAAACAAAAAAATGCAAAAAAAACACAAAAAATGCAAAAAAAAAATGCAAAAAAATGCAAAAAAAAAACAAAAAAATGCAAAAAAAATGCAAAACAAAATGCAAAAAAATGCAAAAAAAAAACAAAAAAATGCAAAAAAACAAAACAAAAAAATGCAAAAAAACACAAAAAATGCAAAAAAAAAATGCAAAAAAATGCAAAACAAAATGCAAAAAAAATGCAAAAAAAAACACAAAAAAATGCAAAAAAAACACAAAAAATGCAAAAAAAACAAAAATGCAAAAAACACAAAAAAATGCAAAAAAAATGCAAAAAAAAAACAAAATAAAGGCAAAAAAACGCAAAAAAATGCAAAAAAATGCAAAAAAAATTGCAAAAAAAATGCAAAAAAATGCAAAACAATGCAAAAAAAAAAATGCAAAAAAAAAAAAAAAATGCAAAAAAAAATGCAAAAAAAAAAAAAAAATGCAAAAAAAACCACAAAAAAACAAACACAAAAAAATGCAAAAAAAAACACACAAAAAATGCAAAAAAAACCAAAATAAAGGCAAAAAACGCAAAAAAATGCAAAACAATGCAAAAAAAACAAAAAAATGCAAAAAAAAAATGCAAAAAAATGCAAAACAAAATGCAAAAAAAACCACAAAAAAATGCAAAAAACCCCCCCAAAAAAATGCAAAAAAAATGCAAAAAAATGCAAAAAAAAACACAAAAAAAATGCAAAAAAAAAAAAAACACAAAATAATGCAAAAAAAAAACACAAAAAAATGCAAAAAAAACACAAAATAAATGCAAAAAAAACACAAAAAAATGCAAAAAAAAACAAAATAAATGCAAAAAAACAAAAAAAATGCAAAAAAAATGCAAAACCCCCCCCAAAAAATGCAAAAAAAACACAAAATAAATGCAAAAAAACACAAAAAAAATGCAAAAAAATGCAAAAAAAATGCAAAATAATGCAAAAAAAATGCAAAAAAAATTGCAAAAAAATGCAAAAAAAACACACAAAAAAATGCAAAAAAATGCAAAAAAAATGCAAAAAAATGCAAAAAAAATGCAAAAAAAAACACAAAAAAATGCAAAAAATGCAAAAAAAACAAAAAAAAATGCAAAAAAAAACAAAAAAATGCAAAAAAAACACAAAAAAATGCAAAAAAACCCACAAAAAAATGCCAAAAAAATGCAAAAAAAAATGCCAAAAAACACAAAAATGCAAAAAAAAAAAACACAAAAAAAATGCAAAAAAACACAAAAAAATGCAAAAAAAAACACAAAAAAATCCAAAAAAAAAAACAAAAAAATGCAAAAAAAAAACAAAAAAATGCAAAAAAAATGCAAAAAAAAAACAAAAAAACACAAAAAAATGCAAAAAAAAACAAAATAAATGCAAAAAAACAAAAAAAATGCAAAAAAATGCAAAAAAAACCCCAAAAAATGCAAAAAAAACACAAAATAAATGCAAAAAAAACCACAAAAAAATCCAAAAAAAAACAAAAAAATGCAAAAAAAATGCAAAAAAACACAAAAAAACACAAAAAAACAAAATAAATGCAAAAAAACACAAAAAAAAATGCAAAAAAATGCAAAAAACCCCCCAAAAAATGCAAAAAAACACAAAATAAATGCAAAAAAACACAAAAAAAATGCAAAAAAATGCAAAAAAAAATGCAAAATAATGCAAAAAAACCCCACAAAAAAATGCAAAAAAAACACAAAATAAATGCAAAAAAACCCACAAAAAATGCAAAAAAATGCAAAAAAAATGCAAAAAAAACAAAAAAAATGCAAAAAAAAACAAAAAAATGCAAAAAAAACACAAAAAAATGCAAAAAAAATGCAAAAAAAAACACAAAAAAAATGCAAAAAAACAAAAAAATGCAAAAAAAACACAAAAAAATGCAAAAAAAAACACAAAAAAATCCAAAAAAAAAAAAAAAAATGCAAAAAAAAAACAAAAAAATGCAAAAAAAATGCAAAAAAAACCCCCAAAAAATGCAAAAAAAACACAAAATAAATGCAAAAAAACACAAAAAAAATGCAAAAAAATGCAAAAAAAAATGCAAAATAATGCAAAAAAAACCCACAAAAAAATGCAAAAAAAACACAAAATAAATGCAAAAAAACCCACAAAAAATGCAAAAAAATGCAAAAAAAATGCAAAAAAAATGCAAAAAAAACACACAAAAAAATGCAAAAAAACACAAAAAAAATGCGCAAAAAAATGCAAAAAAAATGCAAAAAAAACACAAAAAAATGCAAAAAATGCAAAAAAAACAAAAAAAATGCAAAAAAAAACAAAAAAATGCAAAAAAACCCACAAAAAAATGCAAAAAAAATGCAAAAAAAAATGCCAAAAAACACAAAAATGCAAAAAAAACACAAAAAAAATGCAAAAAAACACAAAAAAATGCAAAAAAACCCACAAAAAAATGCAAAAAAAATGCAAAAAAAATGCAAAAAAATGCAAAAAAAATGCAAAAAAAACACAAAAAATGCAAAAAAAACAAAAAAATGCAAAAAAAACAATGCAAAAAAATGCAAAAAAACACGAAAAAATGCAAAAAAAATGCAAAAAAAATGCAAAAAAAACCAAAAAAATGCAAAAAAAAATGCCAAAAAACACAAAAATGCAAAAAAAACAAAAAAAAATGCAAAAAACCACAAAAAAATGCAAAAAACCACAAAAAAATGCAAAAAAACGCAAAAAAATGCAAAAAAAACACAAAAAAATGCAAAAAAAAATGCAAAAAAATGCAAAAAAACCAAAAAAATGCAAAAAAAACACGAAAAAATGCAAAAAAAATGCAAAAAAAATGCAAAAAAAAAACAAAAAAATGCAAAAAAAAAATGCAAAAAAACACAAAAATGCAAAAAAACACAAAAAAATGCAAAAAAAACCAAAATAAAGGCAAAAAACGCAAAAAAATGCAAAACAATGCAAAAAAAAAAACAAAAAAATGCAAAAAAAACACAAAAAATGCAAAAAAATGCAAAAAAATGCAAAACAAAATGCAAAAAAAATGCAAAAAAAAACACAAAAAAATGCAAAAAAATGCAAAAAAAAACACAAAAAAAAATGCAAAAAAAACCCACAAAAAAATGCAAAAAAAACACAAAATAAATGCAAAAAAACACAAAAAAAATGCAAAAAAAAATGCAAAAAAACACAAAAATGCAAAAAAACACAAAAAAATGCAAAAAAATGCAAAAAAAATGCAAAAAAAAACACAAAAAAATGCAAAAAAATGCAAAAAAAACAAAAAAAATGCAAAAAAAACAAAAAAATGCAAAAAAAACACAAAAAAATGCAAAAAAACACAAAAAATGCAAAAAAAAACCCACAAAAAAATGCAAAAAAAATGCAAAAAAATGCAAAAAAAATGCAAAAAAAACACACAAAAAATGCAAAAAAAACAAAAAAATGCAAAAAAACAAAAAAATACAAAAAACCACAAAAAAATGCAAAAAAACAAAAAAAAACACAAAAAAATCCAAAAAAAACAAAAAAATGCAAAAAAAAATGCAAAAAAATGCAAAAAAATGCAAAAAAACACAAAAAAATGCAAAAAAACCCACAAAAAAATGCAAAAAAACAAAAAAATGCAAAAAAACGCAAAAAAATGCAAAAAAACCCACAAAAAAATGCAAAAAAAATGCAAAAAAAATGCAAAAAAATGCAAAAAAAATGCAAAAAAACCACACAAAAAATGCAAAAAAAACCAACAAAATGCAAAAAAACAAAACAAAAAAATGCAACAAAATGCAAAAAAACACGAAAAAATGCAAAAAAAATGCAAAAAAATGCAAAAAAAAAACAAAAAAATGCAAAAAAAAATGCAAAAAAACACAAAAATGCAAAAAAAACACAAAAAAATGCAAAAAAACAAAAAAATGCAAAAAAACACAAAAAAATGCAAAAAAAACACAAAAAAATGCAAAAAAAACACAAAAAAATCCAAAAAAAAAACAAAAAAATGCAAAAAAACAAACAAAAAAATGCAAAAAAAATGCAAAAAAAATGCAAAAAAATGCAAAAAAAAAACAAAATAAAGGCAAAAAAACGCAAAAAAATGCAAAAAAGCAAAAAAAAATGCAAAAAAATGCAAAAAAAAATGCAAAAAAAATAAAAAAAAAAACACAAAAAAATGCAAAAAAAACACGCAAAAAAAATGCAAAAAAACATAAAAAAATGCAAAAAAACACAAAAAAATGCAAAAAAAAAAACCAAAAAAATGCAAAAAAAACAAAAAATGCAAAAAAAATGCAAAAAAATGCAAAAAAAAACAAAAAAATGCAAAAAAAACACGAAAAAATGCAAAAAAAAATGCAAAAAAATGCAAAAAAAACAAAAAAATGCAAAAAAAAATGCAAAAAAACACAAAAATGCAAAAAAACACAAAAAAATGCAAAAAAAACCAAAATAAAGGCAAAAAATGCAAAAAAAATGCAAAACAATGAAGAAAAAAAAACAAAAAAATGCAAAAAAAACACAAAAAATGCAAAAAAAAATGCAAAAAAATGCAAAACAAAATGCAAAAAAAATGCAAAAAAAACCACAAAAAAATGCAAAAAAACCCCAAAAAAAATGCAAAAAAAAAAATGCAAAAAAATGCAAAAAAAATGCAAAAAAATGCAAAAAAAAATGCAAAAAAAACACACAAAAAATGCAAAAAAAACAAAAAAATGCAAAAAAATGCAACAAAATGCAAAAAAACACGAAAAAATGCAAAAAAAATGCAAAAAAATGCAAAAAAAAACAAAAAAAATGCAAAACAAAATGCAAAATAAATGCAAAAAAAAAATGCAAAAAAAACAACAAAAAAATGCAAAAAAAATGCAAAAAAAAAACACAAAAAAAATGCAAAAAAAACACACAAAAAATGCAAAAAAAAAACACAAAATAAAGGCAAAAAAAATGCAAAAAAAATGCAAAAAAAACACAAAAAAATGCAAAAAAAAACACAAAAACAATGCAAAAAAAAACAAAAAAATGCAAAAAAAAACACCAAAAAATGCAAAAAAACCCACAAAAAAATGCAAAAAAAACCAAAAAAAAATGCAAAAAAACATAAAAAAATGCAAAAAAAAAAAAACACAAAAAATGCAAAAAAAATGCAAAAAAATGCAAAAAAAACAAAAAAATGCAAAAAAAATTGCCAAAAAACACAAAAATGCAAAAAAAACACAAAAAAAATGCAAAAAAACAAAAAAATGCAAAAAACCACAAAAAAATGCAAAAAAACACAAAAAATGCAAAAAAACACAAAAAAATCCAAAAAAAAAAACAAAAAAATGCAAAAAAACCCCCAAAAATGCAAAAAAACAAAACAAAAAAATGCAAAAAAAAATGCAAAAAATTGCAAAAAAATGCAAAAAAAACACAAAAAAACACAAAAAAACACAAAAAAAATGCAAAACAAAATGCAAAATAAATGCAAAAAAACAAAAAAATGCAAAAAAATCCAAAAAAAATGCAAAAAAAAATACAAAAAAACAAAACAAAAAAATGCAAAAAAAAATGCAAAAAATTGCAAAAAAAAATGCAAAACAATGCAAAAAAAAACAAAAAAAATGCAAAAAAACACAAAAAAATGCAAAAAAAACACAAAAAAACACAAAAAACACAAAAAAAATGCAAAACAAAATGCAAAATAAATGCAAAAAAACACAAAAAAATGCAAAAAAAAACACAAAAACAATGCAAAAAAAACCAAAAAAATGCAAAAAAAAACACCAAAAAATGCAAAAAAAACCCACAAAAAAATGCAAAAAAAAACAAAAAAAAATGCAAAAAAACAAAAAAAAATGCAAAAAAAAAACAAAAAAAATGCAAAAAAAAACACAAAAAATGCAAAAAAAACACAAAAAATGCAAAAAAAAAAATGCTAAAAAATGCAAAACAAAATGCAAAAAAAATGCAAAAAAAACACAAAAAATGCAAAAAAACACAAAAAATGCAAAAAAACACAAAAAAATCCAAAAAAAAAACAAAAAAATCCAAAAAAAAAACAAAAAAATGCAAAAAAAATGCAAAAAAAACCCACAAAAAAATGCAAAAAAAATGCAAAAAAAATGCAAAAAAATGCAAAAAAAATGCAAAAAAAACACACAAAAAATGCAAAAAAAACAAAAAAATGCAAAAAAACAAAACAAAAAAATGCAAAAAAAAATGCAACAAAATGCAAAAAAACACGAAAAAATGCAAAAAAATGCAAAAAAATGCAAAAAAAAACAAAAAAATGCAAAAAAAAATGCCAAAAAACACAAAAATGCAAAAAAAACACAAAAAAATGCAAAAAAAAAACACAAAAAAAATGCAAAAAAACCACAAAAAAATGCAAAAAAATGCAAAAAAAACACAAAAAAATGCAAAAAAAAAATGCAAAAAAACATAAAAAAATGCTAAAAAAAAATGCAAAAAAATGCAAAAAAATCCAAAAAAAATGCAAAAAAAAATGCAAAAAAAAAAACAAAAAAATGCAAAAAAAATGCAAAAAAAAAACAAAAAAATGCAAAAAAAACACAAAAAAAATGCAAAAAAAAAACACAAAATAAAGGCAAAAAAAATGCAAAAAAAATGCAAAAAAAACACAAAAAAATGCAAAAAAAAACACAAAAACAATGCAAAAAAAAACAAAAAAATGCAAAAAAAAACACCAAAAAATGCAAAAAAAAACCACAAAAAAATGCAAAAAAAAACAAAAAAAAAATGCAAAAAAACAAAAAAAAATGCAAAAAAAAAACACAAAAAAAATGCAAAAAAAAACACAAAAAATGCAAAAAAAACACAAAAAATGCAAAAAAAAAAATGCTAAAAAATGCAAAACAAAATGCAAAAAAAATGCAAAAAAAACACAAAAAATGCAAAAAAACACAAAAAATGCAAAAAAACACAAAAAAATCCAAAAAAAAAAAAAAAAAAGGAAAAAAAAAACAAAAAAATGCAAAAAAAAATGCAAAAAAAACCCACAAAAAAATGCAAAAAAAAATGCAAAAAAAATGCAAAAAAAATGCAAAAAAATGCAAAAAAAATGCAAAAAAAACACACAAAAAATGCAAAAAAAACAAAAAAATGCAAAAAAACAAAACAAAAAAATGCAAAAAAAAATGCAACAAAATGCAAAAAAACACGAAAAAATGCAAAAAAATGCAAAAAAATGCAAAAAAAAAACAAAAAAATGCAAAAAAAATGCCAAAAAACACAAAAATGCAAAAAAAACACAAAAAAATGCAAAAAAAACACCACAAAAAAAATGCAAAAAACCACAAAAAAATGCAAAAAAATGCAAAAAAAACACAAAAAAATGCTAAAAAAAAATGCAAAAAAACATAAAAAAATGCTAAAAAAAAATGCAAAAAAATGCAAAAAAAAATGCAAAACAATGCAAAAAAAAAAAATGCAAAAAAAAAAAAAAATGCAAAAAAAATGCAAAAAAAACACAAAAAAACAAAAAAAACAAACACAAAAAAAATGCAAAAAAACACACAAAAAATGCAAAAAAAATGCAAAAAAATGCAAAAAAACATAAAAAAATGCAAAAAACACAAAAAAATGCAAAAAAAATGCAAAAAAAAACACAAAAAAATGCAAAAAAAAACACAAAAAAATGCAAAAAAACAAAAAAAAAACACAAAAAAAATGCAAAAAAACACAAAAAAAATGCAAAAAAAAATGCAAAAAATTGCAAAAAAAAATGCAAAACAAAGCAAAAAAAAAACAAAAAAAAATGCAAAAAAACACAAAAAATGCAAAAAAAAAAACACAAAAAAATGCAAAAAAAAAACAAAAAAATGCAAAAAAAAAACAAAAAAATGCAAAAAAAAACACAAAAAACAAAAAAAACAAAAAAATGCAAAAAAACAAACAAAAAAATGCAAAAAAAATGCAAAAAAAACACAAAAAAATGCAAAAAAAACACAAAAAAATGCAAAAAAAAACAAAAAAATGCAAAAAAACAAAAAAAATGCAAAAAAAAAACACAAAAAAAATGCAAAAAAAACCACAAAAAATGCAAAAAAAACACAAAAAATGCAAAAAAAAAATGCTAAAAAATGCAAAACAAAATGCAAAAAAAATGCAAAAAAAACACAACAAAAATGCAAAAAAAAACAAAAAAATGCAAAAAAAAAAACAAAAAAATGCAAAAAAACAAAAAAATGCAAAAAAAACCACAAAAAAATGCAAAAAAAATGCAAAAAAAATGCAAAAAAATGCAAAAAAAATGCAAAAAAAACACACAAAAAATGCAAAAAAAACAAAAAAATGCAAAAAAACAAAACAAAAAAATGCAAAAAAAAATGCAACAAAATGCAAAAAAACACGAAAAAATGCAAAAAAATGCAAAAAAATGCAAAAAACCACAAAAAATGCAAAAAAAAAACAAAAAAAATGCAAAAAACCACAAAAAAATGCAAAAAAATGCAAAAAAAACAACAAAAAAATGCAAAAAAAACCCAAAAAAATTCAAAAAAAATGCAAAAAAACAAAAAAATGCAAAAAAAAAAACACAAAAAAATGCAAAAAAAAACACAAAAAAATGCAAAAAAAAAACAAAAAAAATGCAAAACAAATGCAAAAAAATGCAAAAAAAAACAAAATAAAGGCAAAAAAACACAAAAAAATGCAAAAAAAACACAAAAAAAGCAAAAAAAAATGCAAAAAAAATGCAAAAAAAATGCAAAAAAACAAAAAAATGCTAAAAAAAAAAACACAAAAAAATGCAAAAAAAATGCAAAAAAATGCAAAAAAAAATGCAAAACAATGCAAAAAAAAAATGCAAAAAAAAAAAACACAAAAAAAAATGCAAAAAAAAAAAAAAAAAATGCAAAAAAAAACACAAAAAAACAAAAAAAACAAACACAAAAAAAATGCAAAAAAACCACACAAAAAATGCAAAAAAAATGCAAAAAAATGCAAAAAAACATAAAAAAATGCAAAAAAACACAAAAAAATGCAAAAAAAATGCAAAAAAAAACACAAAAAAATGCAAAAAAAACACAAAAAAATGCAAAAAAAACAAAAAAAAAACACAAAAAAAATGCAAAAAAACACAAAAAAACACAAAAAAACACAAAAAAACACAAAAAAAATGCAAAACAAAATGCAAAATAAATGCAAAAAAACACAAAAAAATGCAAAAAAATCCAAAAAAAATGCAAAAAAAAATGCAAAAAAACAAAACAAAAAAATGCAAAAAAAAATGCAAAAAATTGCAAAAAAAAATGCAAAACAATGCAAAAAAAAACAAAAAAAATGCAAAAAAACAAAAAAATGCAAAAAAAACACAAAAAAACACAAAAAAACACAAAAAAAATGCAAAACAAAATGCAAAATAAATGCAAAAAAACACAAAAAAATGCAAAAAAATCCAAAAAAAATGCAAAAAAAAATGCAAAAAAACAAACAAAAAAATGCAAAAAAAATGCAAAAAAAAAACAAAAAATTGCAAAAAAAACACAAAAAAAATGCAAAAAAAAAACACAAAATAAAGGCAAAAAAAATGCAAAAAAATGCAAAAAAACATAAAAAAATGCAAAAAACACAAAAAAATGCAAAAAAAATGCAAAAAAAAACACAAAAAAATGCAAAAAAAACACAAAAAAATGCAAAAAAACAAAAAAAAAACACAAAAAAAATGCAAAAAAACACAAAAAAATGCAAAAAAAAATGCAAAAAATTGCAAAAAAAAATGCAAAACAAAGCAAAAAAAAAACAAAAAAAAATGCAAAAAAACACAAAAAATGCAAAAAAAAACACAAAAAAATGCAAAAAAAAAACAAAAAAATGCAAAAAAAAAACAAAAAAATGCAAAAAAAACACAAAAAACAAAAAAAAACACAAAACAATGCAAAAAAACAAACAAAAAAATGCAAAAAAAATGCAAAAAAAACACAAAAAAATGCAAAAAAAACACAAAAAAATGCAAAAAAAACAAAAAAATGCAAAAAAACAAAAAAAATGCAAAAAAAAAACAAAAAAAATGCAAAAAAAACCACAAAAAATGCAAAAAAAACACAAAAAATGCAAAAAAAAAATGCTAAAAAATGCAAAACAAAATGCAAAAAAAATGCAAAAAAAACACAACAAAAATGCAAAAAAAAACAAAAAAATGCAAAAAAAAAAACAAAAAAATGCAAAAAAACACAAAAAAATGCAAAAAAAACCCACAAAAAAATGCAAAAAAAATGCAAAAAAAATGCAAAAAAATGCAAAAAAAATGCAAAAAAAACACACAAAAAATGCAAAAAAAACAAAAAAATGCAAAAAAACAAAACAAAAAAATGCAAAAAAAAATGCAACAAAATGCAAAAAAACACGAAAAAATGCAAAAAAATGCAAAAAAATGCAAAAAAACACAAAAAATGCAAAAAAAAAACACAAAAAAAATGCAAAAAACCACAAAAAAATGCAAAAAAATGCAAAAAAAACACAAAAAAATGCAAAAAAAACAACAAAAAAATGCAAAAAAAAACCAAAAAAATGCAAAAAAAATGCAAAAAAACACAAAAAAATGCAAAAAAAAAAACACAAAAAAATGCAAAAAAAAACACAAAAAAATGCAAAAAAAAAACAAAAAAAATGCAAAACAAATGCAAAAAAATGCAAAAAAAAACAAAATAAAGGCAAAAAAACACAAAAAAATGCAAAAAAAACACAAAAAAAGCAAAAAAAAATGCAAAAAAAATGCAAAAAAAATGCAAAAAAACAAAAAAATGCTAAAAAAAAAAAAAAAAAAATGCAAAAAAAACACAAAAAAAGCAAAAAAAAATGCAAAACAATGCAAAAAAAAATGCAAAAAAAAAAAATGCAAAAAAAAATGCAAAAAAAAAAAAAAAAAATGCAAAAAAAAACACAAAAAAACAAAAAAAACAAACACAAAAAAAATGCAAAAAAACCACACAAAAAATGCAAAAAAAATGCAAAAAAAAACACAAAAAAATGCAAAAAAAACACAAAAAAATGCAAAAAAAACAAAAAAAAAACACAAAAAAACACAAAAAAAATGCAAAAAAACACAAAAAAAATGCAAAAAAAAATGCAAAAAATTGCAAAAAAATGCAAAACAAAGCAAAAAAAAATGCAAAAAAACACAAAAAAATGCAAAAAAAAAATACAAAAAAAACACACAAAAAATGCAAAAAAAACAAAAAAATGCAAAAAAAATGCAACAAAATGCAAAAAAACACGAAAAAATGCAAAAAAAATGCAAAAAAATGCAAAAAAAACAAAAAAATGCAAAAAAAAATTGCCAAAAAACACAAAAATGCAAAAAAAAACACAAAAAAAATGCAAAAAAACAAAAAAATGCAAAAAACCACAAAAAAATGCAAAAAAACACAAAAAATGCAAAAAAACACAAAAAAATCCAAAAAAAAAACAAAAAAATGCAAAAAAAAAACAAAAAAATGCAAAAAAAATGCAAAAAAATGCAAAAAAAATGCAAAAAAAATGCAAAAAAAACCAAAATAAAGGCAAAAAAACGCAATAAAATGCAAAAAAAAACACAAAAAAATGCAAAAAAAGCAAAAAAAAAATGCAAAAAAATGCAAAAAAAAAAACACAAAAAAAAACAAACACAAAAAATGCAAAAAAAATGCAAAAAAACATAAAAAAATGCAAAAAAACACAAAAAAATGCAAAAAAAACACAAAAAAATGCAAAAAAAAAAAAAAAAACACAAAAAAATGCAAAAAAAACAAAAAAAATGCAAAAAACCCCCAAAAAATGCAAAAAAACAAAACAAAAAAATGCAAAAAAAAATGCAAAAAATTGCAAAAAAAAATGCAAAACAATGCAAAAAAAACAAAAAAAATGCAAAAAAACACAAAAAAATGCAAAAAAAACACAAAAAAACACAAAAAAAATGCAAAACAAAATGCAAAATAAATGCAAAAAAACACAAAAAAATGCAAAAAAATCCAAAAAAAATGCAAAAAAAAATGCAAAAAAAAAAACAAAAAAATGCAAAAAAAATGCAAAAAAAAAACAAAAAATTGCAAAAAAAACACAAAAAAAATGCAAAAAAAAAACACAAAATAAAGGCAAAAAAAATGCAAAAAAAATGCAAAAAAAACACAAAAAAATGCAAAAAAAAACACAAAAACAATGCAAAAAAAACCAAAAAAATGCAAAAAAAACCACCAAAAAATGCAAAAAAAACCCACAAAAAAATGCAAAAAAAAACAAAAAAAAATGCAAAAAAACAAAAAAAAATGCAAAAAAAAAACACAAAAAAAATGCAAAAAAAACACAAAAAATGCAAAAAAAACACAAAAAATGCAAAAAAAAAAAATGCTAAAAAATGCAAAACAAAATGCAAAAAAAATGCAAAAAAAACACAAAAAATGCAAAAAAACACAAAAAATGCAAAAAAACACAAAAAAATCCAAAAAAAAAACAAAAAAATGCAAAAAAAAAACAAAAAAATGCAAAAAAAATGCAAAAAAAACCCACAAAAAAATGCAAAAAAAATGCAAAAAAAATGCAAAAAAATGCAAAAAAAAATGCAAAAAAAACACACAAAAAATGCAAAAAAAACAAAAAAATGCAAAAAAACAAAACAAAAAAATGCAAAAAAATCCAAAAAAAATGCAAAAAAAAATGCAAAAAAACAAAACAAAAAAATGCAAAAAAAAATGCAAAAAATTGCAAAAAAAAATGCAAAACAATGCAAAAAAAAACAAAAAAAATGCAAAAAAACAAAAAAATGCAAAAAAAAACACAAAAAAACACAAAA
This sequence comes from Zingel zingel, assembly GCA_023566125.1. Taxonomy (NCBI): domain Eukaryota; kingdom Metazoa; phylum Chordata; class Actinopteri; order Perciformes; family Percidae; genus Zingel; species Zingel zingel. Next base: position 66,263 of record JAKRKW010000064.1, read on the forward strand.
AAACACAAAAAAAATGCAAAACAAAATGCAAAATAAATGCAAAAAAACACAAAAAAATGCAAAAAAATCCAAAAAAAATGCAAAAAAAAATGCAAAAAAAAAAACAAAAAAATGCAAAAAAAATGCAAAAAAAAAACAAAAAATTGCAAAAAAAACACAAAAAAAATGCAAAAAAAAAACACAAAATAAAGGCAAAAAAAATGCAAAAAAATGCAAAAAAACATAAAAAAATGCAAAAAACACAAAAAAATGCAAAAAAAATGCAAAAAAAAACACAAAAAAATGCAAAAAAAACACAAAAAAATGCAAAAAAACAAAAAAAAAACACAAAAAAAATGCAAAAAAACACAAAAAAAATGCAAAAAAAAATGCAAAAAATTGCAAAAAAAAATGCAAAACAAAGCAAAAAAAAAACAAAAAAAAATGCAAAAAAACACAAAAAATGCAAAAAAAAAACACAAAAAAATACAAAAAAAAAACAAAAAAATGCAAAAAAAAAACAAAAAAATGCAAAAAAAACACAAAAAACAAAAAAAACACAAAAAAATGCAAAAAACAAACAAAAAAATGCAAAAAAAACACAAAAAAATGCAAAAAAAACACAAAAAAATGCAAAAAAAAACAAAAAAATGCAAAAAAACAAAAAAAATGCAAAAAAAAAAACACAAAAAAATGCAAAAAAAACCACAAAAAATGCAAAAAAAATGCAAAAAAAAAATGCTAAAAAATGCAAAACAAAATGCAAAAAAAATGCAAAAAAAACACAACAAAAATGCAAAAAAAAACAAAAAAATGCAAAAAAAAACCACAAAAAAATGCAAAAAAAATGCAAAAAAAATGCAAAAAAATGCAAAAAAAATGCAAAAAAAACACACAAAAAATGCAAAAAAAACAAAAAAATGCAAAAAAACAAAACAAAAAAATGCAAAAAAAAATGCAACAAAATGCAAAAAAACACGAAAAAATGCAAAAAAATGCAAAAAAATGCAAAAAACCACAAAAAATGCAAAAAAAAAACACAAAAAAAATGCAAAAAACCACAAAAAAATGCAAAAAAATGCAAAAAAAACACAAAAAAATGCAAAAAAAACAACAAAAAAATGCAAAAAAAAACCAAAAAAATGCAAAAAAAATGCAAAAAAACACAAAAAAATGCAAAAAAAAAAACACAAAAAAATGCAAAAAAAAACACAAAAAAATGCAAAAAAAAAACAAAAAAAATGCAAAACAAATGCAAAAAAATGCAAAAAAAAACAAAATAAAGGCAAAAAAACACAAAAAAATGCAAAAAAACACAAAAAAGCAAAAAAAAATGCAAAAAAAATGCAAAAAAAATGCAAAAAAACAAAAAAATGCTAAAAAAAAACACAAAAAAATGCAAAAAAAATGCAAAAAAATGCAAAAAAAAATGCAAAACAATGCAAAAAAAAAATGCAAAAAAAAAAAATGCAAAAAAAAATGCAAAAAAAAAAAAAAAAAAATGCAAAAAAAAACACAAAAAAACAAAAAAAACAAACACAAAAAAAATGCAAAAAAACCACACAAAAAATGCAAAAAAAATGCAAAAAAATGCAAAAAAACATAAAAAAATGCAAAAAAACACAAAAAAATGCAAAAAAAATGCAAAAAAAACACAAAAAAATGCAAAAAAAACACAAAAAAATGCAAAAAAAACAAAAAAAAAACACAAAAGAAATGCAAAAAAACACAAAAAAAATGCAAAAAAAAATGCAAAAAATTGCAAAAAAATGCAAAACAAAGCAAAAAAAAAACAAAAAAAAATGCAAAAAAACACAAAAAAATGCAAAAAAAAAATACAAAAAAAACACACAAAAAATGCAAAAAAAACAAAAAAATGCAAAAAAAATGCAACAAAATGCAAAAAAACACGAAAAAATGCAAAAAAAATGCAAAAAAATGCAAAAAAAACAAAAAAATGCAAAAAAAAATTGCCAAAAAACACAAAAATGCAAAAAAAAACACAAAAAAAATGCAAAAAAACAAAAAAATGCAAAAAACCACAAAAAAATGCAAAAAAACACAAAAAATGCAAAAAAACACAAAAAAATCCAAAAAAAAAACAAAAAAATGCAAAAAAAAAACAAAAAAATGCAAAAAAAATGCAAAAAAATGCAAAAAAAATGCAAAAAAAATGCAAAAAAACCAAAATAAAGGCAAAAAAACGCAATAAAATGCAAAAAAAAACACAAAAAAATGCAAAAAAAGCAAAAAAAAAATGCAAAAAAATGCAAAAAAAAAACACAAAAAAAAACAAAAAAAACAAACACAAAAAATGCAAAAAAAATGCAAAAAAACATAAAAAAATGCAAAAAAACACAAAAAAATGCAAAAAAAAACACAAAAAAATGCAAAAAAAAAAAAAAAAACACAAAAAAATGCAAAAAAAAACAAAAAAAATGCAAAAAACCCCCAAAAAATGCAAAAAAACAAAACAAAAAAATGCAAAAAAAAATGCAAAAAATTGCAAAAAAAAATGCAAAACAATGCAAAAAAAACAAAAAAAATGCAAAAAAACACAAAAAAATGCAAAAAAAACACAAAAAAACACAAAAAAAATGCAAAACAAAATGCAAAATAAATGCAAAAAAACACAAAAAAATGCAAAAAAATCCAAAAAAAATGCAAAAAAAAAATGCAAAAAAAAAACACAAAAAAAATGCAAAAAAAACACACAAAAAATGCAAAAAAAAAACACAAAATAAAGGCAAAAAAAATGCAAAAAAAATGCAAAAAAAACACAAAAAAATGCAAAAAAAAACACAAAAACAATGCAAAAAAAAACAAAAAAATGCAAAAAAAAACACCAAAAAATGCAAAAAAACCCACAAAAAAATGCAAAAAAAACCAAAAAAAAATGCAAAAAAACATAAAAAAATGCAAAAAAAAAAAACACAAAAAAAATGCAAAAAAAAACACAAAAAATGCAAAAAAAATGCAAAAAAATGCAAAAAAAACAAAAAAATGCAAAAAAAATTGCCAAAAAACACAAAAATGCAAAAAAAAACACAAAAAAAATGCAAAAAAACAAAAAAATGCAAAAAACCACAAAAAAATGCAAAAAAACACAAAAAATGCAAAAAAACACAAAAAAATCCAAAAAAAAAACAAAAAAATGCAAAAAAAACCCAAAAAATGCAAAAAAACAAAACAAAAAAATGCAAAAAAAAATGCAAAAAATTGCAAAAAAATGCAAAAAAAACACAAAAAAACACAAAAAAACACAAAAAAAATGCAAAACAAAATGCAAAATAAATGCAAAAAAACACAAAAAAATGCAAAAAAATCCAAAAAAAATGCAAAAAAAAATGCAAAAAAACAAAACAAAAAAATGCAAAAAAAAATGCAAAAAATTGCAAAAAAAAATGCAAAACAATGCAAAAAAAACAAAAAAAATGCAAAAAAACAAAAAAATGCAAAAAAAACACAAAAAAACACAAAAAAACACAAAAAAAAATGCAAAACAAAATGCAAAATAAATGCAAAAAAACACAAAAAAATGCAAAAAAATCCAAAAAAAATGCAAAAAAAAATGCAAAAAAAAAAACAAAAAAATGCAAAAAAAATGCAAAAAAAAAACAAAAAATTGCAAAAAAAACACAAAAAAAATGCAAAAAAAAAACACAAAATAAAGGCAAAAAAAATGCAAAAAAAATGCAAAAAAAACACAAAAAAATGCAAAAAAAAACACAAAAACAATGCAAAAAAAACCAAAAAAATGCAAAAAAAACCACCAAAAAATGCAAAAAAAACCCACAAAAAAATGCAAAAAAAAACAAAAAAAAATGCAAAAAAACAAAAAAAAATGCAAAAAAAAAACACAAAAAAAATGCAAAAAAAAACACAAAAAATGCAAAAAAAACCACAAAAAATGCAAAAAAAAAAATGCTAAAAAATGCAAAACAAAATGCAAAAAAAATGCAAAAAAACACAAAAAATGCAAAAAAACACAAAAAAATCCAAAAAAAAAACAAAAAAATGCAAAAAAAAAACAAAAAAATGCAAAAAAAATGCAAAAAAAACCCACAAAAAAATGCAAAAAAAATGCAAAAAAAATGCAAAAAAATGCAAAAAAAATGCAAAAAAAACACACAAAAAATGCAAAAAAAACAAAAAAATGCAAAAAAACAAAACAAAAAAATGCAAAAAAAAATGCAACAAAATGCAAAAAAACACGAAAAAATGCAAAAAAATGCAAAAAAATGCAAAAAAAAAACAAAAAAATGCAAAAAAATGCCAAAAAACACAAAAATGCAAAAAAAACACAAAAAAATGCAAAAAAAAAACACAAAAAAAATGCAAAAAACCACAAAAAAATGCAAAAAAATGCAAAAAAAACACAAAAAAATGCAAAAAAACACAAAAAAATGCAAAAAAAACACAAAAAAACACAAAAAAAATGCAAAACAAAATGCAAAATAAATGCAAAAAAACACAAAAAAATGCAAAAAAATCCAAAAAAAATGCAAAAAAAAATGCAAAAAAAAAAACAAAAAAATGCAAAAAAAATGCAAAAAAAAAACAAAAAATTGCAAAAAAAACACAAAAAAAATGCAAAAAAAAAACACAAAATAAAGGCAAAAAAAATGCAAAAAAAATGCAAAAAAAACACAAAAAAATGCAAAAAAAAACACAAAAACAATGCAAAAAAACCCAAAAAAATGCAAAAAAAAACACCAAAAAATGCAAAAAAAACCCACAAAAAAATGCAAAAAAAAACAAAAAAAAATGCAAAAAAACAAAAAAAAATGCAAAAAAAAAACACAAAAAAAATGCAAAAAAAACACAAAAAATGCAAAAAAAACACAAAAAATGCAAAAAAAAAAAATGCTAAAAAATGCAAAACAAAATGCAAAAAAAATGCAAAAAAAACACAAAAAATGCAAAAAAACACAAAAAATGCAAAAAAACACAAAAAAATCAAAAAAAAAAACAAAAAAATGCAAAAAAAAAACAAAAAAATGCAAAAAAAATGCAAAAAAAACCCACAAAAAAATGCAAAAAAAATGCAAAAAAAATGCAAAAAAATGCAAAAAAAAATGCAAAAAAAACACACAAAAAATGCAAAAAAAACAAAAAAATGCAAAAAAACAAAACAAAAAAATGCAAAAAAATCCAAAAAAAATGCAAAAAAAAATGCAAAAAAACAAAACAAAAAAATGCAAAAAAAAATGCAAAAAATTGCAAAAAAAAATGCAAAACAATGCAAAAAAAAACAAAAAAAATGCAAAAAAACAAAAAAATGCAAAAAAAACAAAAAAACACAAAAAAACACAAAAAAAATGCAAAACAAAATGCAAAATAAATGCAAAAAAACACAAAAAAATGCAAAAAAATCCAAAAAAAATGCAAAAAAAAATGCAAAAAAAAAAACAAAAAAATGCAAAAAAAATGCAAAAAAAAAACAAAAAATTGCAAAAAAAACACAAAAAAAATGCAAAAAAAAAACACAAAATAAAGGCAAAAAAAATGCAAAAAAATGCAAAAAAACATAAAAAAATGCAAAAAACACAAAAAAATGCAAAAAAAATGCAAAAAAAAACACAAAAAAATGCAAAAAAAACACAAAAAAATGCAAAAAAACAAAAAAAAAACACAAAAAAAATGCAAAAAAACACAAAAAAAATGCAAAAAAAAATGCAAAAAATTGCAAAAAAAAATGCAAAACAAAGCAAAAAAAAAAAAAAAAAAAATGCAAAAAAACACAAAAAATGCAAAAAAAAAACACAAAAAAATGCAAAAAAAAAACAAAAAAATGCAAAAAAAAAACAAAAAAATGCAAAAAAAACACAAAAAACAAAAAAAACACAAAAAAATGCAAAAAAACAAACAAAAAAATGCAAAAAAAATGCAAAAAAAACACAAAAAAATGCAAAAAAACACAAAAAAATGCAAAAAAAAACAAAAAAATGCAAAAAAACAAAAAAAATGCAAAAAAAAAAACACAAAAAAATGCAAAAAAAACCACAAAAAATGCAAAAAAAACACAAAAAATGCAAAAAAAAAATGCTAAAAAATGCAAAACAAAATGCAAAAAAAATGCAAAAAAAACACAACAAAAATGCAAAAAAAAACAAAAAAATGCAAAAAAAAACCACAAAAAAATGCAAAAAAAATGCAAAAAAAATGCAAAAAAATGCAAAAAAAATGCAAAAAAAACACACAAAAAATGCAAAAAAAACAAAAAAATGCAAAAAAATGCAACAAAATGCAAAAAAACACGAAAAAATGCAAAAAAATGCAAAAAAATGCAAAAAACCACAAAAAATGCAAAAAAAAAACACAAAAAAAATGCAAAAAACCACAAAAAAATGCAAAAAAATGCAAAAAAAACACAAAAAAATGCAAAAAAAACAACAAAAAAATGCAAAAAAAAACCAAAAAAATGCAAAAAAAATGCAAAAAAACACAAAAAAATGCAAAAAAAAAAACACAAAAAAATGCAAAAAAAAACACAAAAAAATGCAAAAAAAAAACAAAAAAAATGCAAAACAAATGCAAAAAAATGCAAAAAAAAACAAAATAAAGGCAAAAAAACACAAAAAAATGCAAAAAAACACAAAAAAAGCAAAAAAAAATGCAAAAAAAATGCAAAAAAAATGCAAAAAAACAAAAAAATGCTAAAAAAAAAAACACAAAAAAATGCAAAAAAAAATGCAAAAAAATGCAAAAAAAAATGCAAAACAATGCAAAAAAAAAATGCAAAAAAAAAAAATGCAAAAAAAAATGCAAAAAAAAAAAAAAAAAATGCAAAAAAAAACACAAAAAAACAAAAAAAACAAACACAAAAAAAATGCAAAAAAACCACACAAAAAATGCAAAAAAAATGCAAAAAAATGCAAAAAAACATAAAAAAATGCAAAAAAACACAAAAAAATGCAAAAAAAATGCAAAAAAAACACAAAAAAATGCAAAAAAAACAAAAAAAAAACACAAAAAAACAAAAAAAAAACACAAAAAAACACAAAAAAAATGCAAAAAAAAATGCAAAAAATTGCAAAAAAATGCAAAACAAAGCAAAAAAAAAACAAAAAAAAATGCAAAAAAACACAAAAAAATGCAAAAAAAAAATACAAAAAAAACACACAAAAAATGCAAAAAAAACAAAAAAATGCAAAAAAAATGCAACAAAATGCAAAAAAACACGAAAAAATGCAAAAAAAATGCAAAAAAATGCAAAAAAAACAAAAAAATGCAAAAAAAAATTGCCAAAAAACACAAAAATGCAAAAAAAAACACAAAAAAATGCAAAAAAACAAAAAAATGCAAAAAACCACAAAAAAATGCAAAAAAACACAAAAAATGCAAAAAAACACAAAAAAATCCAAAAAAAAAACAAAAAAATGCAAAAAAAAAACAAAAAAATGCAAAAAAAATGCAAAAAAATGCAAAAAAAATGCAAAAAAAATGCAAAAAAAACCAAAATAAAGGCAAAAAAACGCAATAAAATGCAAAAAAAAACACAAAAAATGCAAAAAAAGCAAAAAAAAAAATGCAAAAAAATGCAAAAAAAAAAACACAAAAAAAAACAAAAAAAACAAACACAAAAAATGCAAAAAAAATGCAAAAAAACATAAAAAAATGCAAAAAAACACAAAAAAATGCAAAAAAAAACACAAAAAAATGCAAAAAAAAAAAAAAAAACACAAAAAAATGCAAAAAAAAACAAAAAAAATGCAAAAAACCCCCAAAAAATGCACAAAAAACAAAACAAAAAAATGCAAAAAAAAATGCAAAAAATTGCAAAAAAAAATGCAAAACAATGCAAAAAAAACAAAAAAAATGCAAAAAAACACAAAAAAATGCAAAAAAAACACAAAAAAACACAAAAAAAATGCAAAACAAAATGCAAAATAAATGCAAAAAAACACAAAAAAATGCAAAAAAATCCAAAAAAAATGCAAAAAAAAAATGCAAAAAAAAAAACAAAAAAATGCAAAAAAAATGCAAAAAAAAAACACAAAAAAAATGCAAAAAAAACACACAAAAAATGCAAAAAAAAACACAAAATAAAGGCAAAAAAAATGCAAAAAAAATGCAAAAAAAACACAAAAAAATGCAAAAAAAAACACAAAAACAATGCAAAAAAAAACAAAAAAATGCAAAAAAAAACACCAAAAAATGCAAAAAAACCCACAAAAAAATGCAAAAAAAACCAAAAAAAAATGCAAAAAAACATAAAAAAATGCAAAAAAAAAAAACACAAAAAAAATGCAAAAAAAAACACAAAAAATGCAAAAAAAATGCAAAAAAATGCAAAAAAAACAAAAAAATGCAAAAAAAATTGCCAAAAAACACAAAAATGCAAAAAAAAACACAAAAAAAATGCAAAAAACCACAAAAAAATGCAAAAAAACACAAAAAATGCAAAAAAACACAAAAAAATCCAAAAAAAAAACAAAAAAATGCAAAAAAAACCCAAAAAATGCAAAAAAACAAAACAAAAAAATGCAAAAAAAAATGCAAAAAATTGCAAAAAAATGCAAAAAAAACACAAAAAAACACAAAAAAACACAAAAAAAATGCAAAACAAAATGCAAAATAAATGCAAAAAAACACAAAAAAATGCAAAAAAATCCAAAAAAATGCAAAAAAAAATGCAAAAAAACAAAACAAAAAAATGCAAAAAAAAATGCAAAAAATTGCAAAAAAAAATGCAAAACAATGCAAAAAAAACAAAAAAAATGCAAAAAAACAAAAAAATGCAAAAAAAACACAAAAAAACACAAAAAAACACAAAAAAAATGCAAAACAAAATGCAAAATAAATGCAAAAAAACACAAAAAAATGCAAAAAAATCCAAAAAAAATGCAAAAAAAAATGCAAAAAAAAAAACAAAAAAATGCAAAAAAAATGCAAAAAAAAAACAAAAAATTGCAAAAAAAACACAAAAAAAATGCAAAAAAAAACACAAAATAAAGGCAAAAAAAATGCAAAAAAAATGCAAAAAAAACACAAAAAAATGCAAAAAAAAACACAAAAACAATGCAAAAAAAACCAAAAAAATGCAAAAAAAACCACCAAAAAATGCAAAAAAAACCCACAAAAAAATGCAAAAAAAAACAAAAAAAAATGCAAAAAAACAAAAAAAAATGCAAAAAAAAAACACAAAAAAAATGCAAAAAAAAACACAAAAAATGCAAAAAAAACACAAAAAATGCAAAAAAAAAAATGCTAAAAAATGCAAAACAAAATGCAAAAAAAATGCAAAAAAACACAAAAAATGCAAAAAAACACAAAAAAATCCAAAAAAAAAACAAAAAAATGCAAAAAAAAAACAAAAAAATGCAAAAAAAATGCAAAAAAAAACCACAAAAAAATGCAAAAAAAATGCAAAAAAAATGCAAAAAAAACACACAAAAAATGCAAAAAAAACAAAAAAATGCAAAAAAACAAAACAAAAAAATGCAAAAAAAAATGCAACAAAATGCAAAAAAACACGAAAAAATGCAAAAAAATGCAAAAAAATGCAAAAAAAAAACAAAAAAATGCAAAAAAAATGCCAAAAAACACAAAAATGCAAAAAAAACACAAAAAAATGCAAAAAAAAAACACAAAAAAAATGCAAAAAACCACAAAAAAATGCAAAAAAATGCAAAAAAAACACAAAAAAATGCAAAAAAAAAATGCAAAAAAACATAAAAAAATGCTAAAAAAAAATGCAAAAAAATGCAAAAAAATCCAAAAAAATGCAAAAAAAAATGCAAAAAAAAAACAAAAAAATGCAAAAAAAATGCAAAAAAAAAACAAAAAAATGCAAAAAAAACACAAAAAAATGCAAAAAAAAAACACAAAATAAAGGCAAAAAAAATGCAAAAAAAATGCAAAAAAAACACAAAAAAATGCAAAAAAAAACACAAAAACAATGCAAAAAAAAACAAAAAAATGCAAAAAAAAACACCAAAAAATGCAAAAAAAACCCACAAAAAAATGCAAAAAAAAACAAAAAAAAATGCAAAAAAACAAAAAAAAATGCAAAAAAAAAAACACAAAAAAAATGCAAAAAAAAACACAAAAAATGCAAAAAAAACACAAAAAATGCAAAAAAAAAAATGCTAAAAAATGCAAAACAAAATGCAAAAAAAATGCAAAAAAAACACAAAAAATGCAAAAAAACACAAAAAATGCAAAAAAACACAAAAAAATCCAAAAAAAAACAAAAAAATGCAAAAAAAAAACAAAAAAATGCAAAAAAAATGCAAAAAAAACCCACAAAAAAATGCAAAAAAAATGCAAAAAAAATGCAAAAAAAATGCAAAAAAATGCAAAAAAAATGCAAAAAAAACACACAAAAAATGCAAAAAAAACAAAAAAATGCAAAAAAACAAAACAAAAAAATGCAAAAAAAAATGCAACAAAATGCGAAAAAATGCAAAAAAATGCAAAAAAATGCAAAAAAAACCAAAAAAATGCAAAAAAAATGCCAAAAACCACAAAAAAAATGCAAAAAACCACAAAAAAATGCAAAAAAATGCAAAAAAAACCACAAAAAAATGCTAAAAAAAAATGCAAAAAAACATAAAAAAATGCTAAAAAAAAATGCAAAAAAATGCAAAAAAAAATGCAAAACAATGCAAAAAAAAAAAATGCAAAAAAAAAAAAAAAATGCAAAAAAAATGCAAAAAAAAACACAAAAAAACAAAAAAAAAAAACACAAAAAAAATGCAAAAAAAACACACAAAAAATGCAAAAAAAATGCAAAAAAATGCAAAAAAACATAAAAAAATGCAAAAAACACAAAAAAATGCAAAAAAAATGCAAAAAAAACACAAAAAAATGCAAAAAAAACACAAAAAATGCAAAAAAAACAAAAAAAAAACACAAAAAAATGCAAAAAAACACAAAAAAAATGCAAAAAAAAATGCAAAAAATTGCAAAAAAAAATGCAAAACAAAGCAAAAAAAAAACAAAAAAAAATGCAAAAAAACACAAAAAATGCAAAAAAAAAACACAAAAAAATGCAAACCAAAAACAAAAAAATGCAAAAAAAAACAAAAAAATGCAAAAAAAAAACAAAAAACAAAAAAAACACAAAAAAATGCAAAAAAAACAACAAAAAAATGCAAAAAAAAAACAAAAAAATGCAAAAAAAATGCAAAAAAACACAAAAAAATGCAAAAAAAAAAACACAAAAAAATGCAAAAAAAAACACAAAAAAATGCAAAAAAAAAACAAAAAAAATGCAAAACAAATGCAAAAAAATGCAAAAAAAACAAAATAAAGGCAAAAAAACACAAAAAAATGCAAAAAAAACACAAAAAAAGCAAAAAAAATGCAAAAAAAATGCAAAAAAAATGCAAAAAAACATAAAAAAATGCTAAAAAAAAAACACAAAAAAATGCAAAAAAAATGCAAAAAAATGCAAAAAAAATGCAAAACAATGCAAAAAAAAAATGCAAAAAAAAAAATGCAAAAAAAAATGCAAAAAAAAAAAAAAAAAATGCAAAAAAAAACACAAAAAAAAAAAAAAAAACACAAAAAAAATGCAAAAAAAAATGCAAAAAATTGCAAAAAAAAATGCAAAACAAAGCAAAAAAAAAACAAAAAAAAATGCAAAAAAACACAAAAAATGCAAAAAAAAAACACAAAAAAATGCAAACCAAAAACAAAAAAATGCAAAAAAAAACAAAAAAATGCAAAAAAAAAACAAAAAACAAAAAAAACACAAAAAAATGCAAAAAAAACAACAAAAAAATGCAAAAAAAAAACAAAAAAATGCAAAAAAAATGCAAAAAAACACAAAAAAATGCAAAAAAAAAAACACAAAAAAATGCAAAAAAAAACACAAAAAAATGCAAAAAAAAAACAAAAAAAATGCAAAACAAATGCAAAAAAATGCAAAAAAAACAAAATAAAGGCAAAAAAACACAAAAAAATGCAAAAAAAACACAAAAAAAGCAAAAAAAATGCAAAAAAAATGCAAAAAAAATGCAAAAAAACATAAAAAAATGCTAAAAAAAAAACACAAAAAAATGCAAAAAAAATGCAAAAAAATGCAAAAAAAATGCAAAACAATGCAAAAAAAAAAAATGCAAAAAAAAAAAAAAAAAATGCAAAAAAAAACACAAAAAAAAAAAAAAAACAAACACAAAAAAAATGCAAAAAAACCACACAAAAAATGCAAAAAAAATGCAAAAAAATGCAAAAAAACATAAAAAAATGCAAAAAAACACAAAAAAATGCAAAAAAAATGCAAAAAAAAACACAAAAAAATGCAAAAAAAAACACAAAAAAATGCAAAAAAAACAAAAAAAAAACAAAAAAACACAAAAAAAATGCAAAAAAACACAAAAAAAATGCAAAAAAAACCCAAAAAATGCAAAAAAACAAAACAAAAAAATGCAAAAAAAAATGCAAAAAATTGCAAAAAAATGCAAAAAAAACACAAAAAAACACAAAAAAACACAAAAAAAATGCAAAACAAAATGCAAAATAAATGCAAAAAAACACAAAAAAATGCAAAAAAATCCAAAAAAAATGCAAAAAAAAATGCAAAAAAACAAAACAAAAAAATGCAAAAAAAAATGCAAAAAATTGCAAAAAAAAATGCAAAACAATGCAAAAAAACCAAAAAAAATGCAAAAAAACAAAAAAATGCAAAAAAAACACAAAAAAACACAAAAAACACAAAAAAAATGCAAAACAAAATGCAAAATAAATGCAAAAAAACACAAAAAAATGCAAAAAAATCCAAAAAAAATGCAAAAAAAAATGCAAAAAAAAAAACAAAAAAATGCAAAAAAAATGCAAAAAAAAAACAAAAAATTGCAAAAAAAACACAAAAAAAATGCAAAAAAAAAACACAAAATAAAGGCAAAAAAAATGCAAAAAAAATGCAAAAAAAACACAAAAAAATGCAAAAAAAAACACAAAAACAATGCAAAAAAAACCAAAAAAATGCAAAAAAAACCACCAAAAAATGCAAAAAAAACCCACAAAAAAATGCAAAAAAAAACAAAAAAAAATGCAAAAAAACAAAAAAAAATGCAAAAAAAAAACACAAAAAAAATGCAAAAAAAAACACAAAAAATGCAAAAAAAACACAAAAAATGCAAAAAAAAAAATGCTAAAAAATGCAAAACAAAATGCAAAAAAAATGCAAAAAAACACAAAAAATGCAAAAAAACACAAAAAAATCCAAAAAAAAAACAAAAAAATGCAAAAAAAAAACAAAAAAATGCAAAAAAAATGCAAAAAAAAACCACAAAAAAATGCAAAAAAAATGCAAAAAAAATGCAAAAAAAACACACAAAAAATGCAAAAAAAACAAAAAAATGCAAAAAAACAAAACAAAAAAATGCAAAAAAAAATGCAACAAAATGCAAAAAAACACGAAAAAATGCAAAAAAATGCAAAAAAATGCAAAAAAAAAACAAAAAAATGCAAAAAAAATGCCAAAAAACACAAAAATGCAAAAAAAACACAAAAAAATGCAAAAAAAAAACACAAAAAAAATGCAAAAAACCACAAAAAAATGCAAAAAAATGCAAAAAAAACACAAAAAAATGCAAAAAAAAAATGCAAAAAAACATAAAAAAATGCTAAAAAAAAATGCAAAAAAATGCAAAAAAATCCAAAAAAATGCAAAAAAAAATGCAAAAAAAAAACAAAAAAATGCAAAAAAAATGCAAAAAAAAAACAAAAAAATGCAAAAAAAACACAAAAAAATGCAAAAAAAAAACACAAAATAAAGGCAAAAAAAATGCAAAAAAAATGCAAAAAAAACACAAAAAAATGCAAAAAAAAACACAAAAACAATGCAAAAAAAACCAAAAAAATGCAAAAAAAAACACCAAAAAATGCAAAAAAAACCCACAAAAAAATGCAAAAAAAAACAAAAAAAAATGCAAAAAAACAAAAAAAAATGCAAAAAAAAAAACACAAAAAAAATGCAAAAAAAAACACAAAAAATGCAAAAAAAACACAAAAAATGCAAAAAAAAAAATGCTAAAAAATGCAAAACAAAATGCAAAAAAAATGCAAAAAAAACACAAAAAATGCAAAAAAACACAAAAAATGCAAAAAAACACAAAAAAATCCAAAAAAAAACAAAAAAATGCAAAAAAAAAACAAAAAAATGCAAAAAAAATGCAAAAAAAACCCACAAAAAAATGCAAAAAAAATGCAAAAAAAATGCAAAAAAAATGCAAAAAAATGCAAAAAAAATGCAAAAAAAACACACAAAAAATGCAAAAAAAACAAAAAAATGCAAAAAAACAAAACAAAAAAATGCAAAAAAAAATGCAACAAAATGCGAAAAAATGCAAAAAAATGCAAAAAAATGCAAAAAAAACCAAAAAAATGCAAAAAAAATGCCAAAAAACACAAAAATGCAAAAAAAACACAAAAAAATGCAAAAAAAAACCACAAAAAAAATGCAAAAAACCACAAAAAAATGCAAAAAAATGCAAAAAAAACCACAAAAAAATGCTAAAAAAAAATGCAAAAAAACATAAAAAAATGCTAAAAAAAATGCAAAAAAATGCAAAAAAAAATGCAAAACAATGCAAAAAAAAAAAATGCAAAAAAAAAAAAAAATGCAAAAAAAATGCAAAAAAAAACACAAAAAAACAAAAAAAAAAAACACAAAAAAAATGCAAAAAAAACACACAAAAAATGCAAAAAAAATGCAAAAAAATGCAAAAAAACATAAAAAAATGCAAAAAACACAAAAAAATGCAAAAAAAATGCAAAAAAAACACAAAAAAATGCAAAAAAAACACAAAAAATGCAAAAAAAACAAAAAAAAAACACAAAAAAAATGCAAAAAAACACAAAAAAAATGCAAAAAAAAATGCAAAAAATTGCAAAAAAAAATGCAAAACAAAGCAAAAAAAAAACAAAAAAAAATGCAAAAAAACACAAAAAATGCAAAAAAAAAACACAAAAAAATGCAAACCAAAAACAAAAAAATGCAAAAAAAAACAAAAAAATGCAAAAAAAAAACAAAAAACAAAAAAAACACAAAAAAATGCAAAAAAAACAACAAAAAAATGCAAAAAAAAAACAAAAAAATGCAAAAAAAATGCAAAAAAACACAAAAAAATGCAAAAAAAAAAACACAAAAAAATGCAAAAAAAAACACAAAAAAATGCAAAAAAAAAACAAAAAAAATGCAAAACAAATGCAAAAAAATGCAAAAAAAACAAAATAAAGGCAAAAAAACACAAAAAAATGCAAAAAAAACACAAAAAAAGCAAAAAAAATGCAAAAAAAATGCAAAAAAAATGCAAAAAAACATAAAAAAATGCTAAAAAAAAAACACAAAAAAATGCAAAAAAAATGCAAAAAAATGCAAAAAAAATGCAAAACAATGCAAAAAAAAAATGCAAAAAAAAAAAATGCAAAAAAAAATGCAAAAAAAAAAAAAAAAAATGCAAAAAAAAACACAAAAAAAAAAAAAAAACAAACACAAAAAAAATGCAAAAAAACCACACAAAAAATGCAAAAAAAATGCAAAAAAATGCAAAAAAACATAAAAAAATGCAAAAAAACACAAAAAAATGCAAAAAAAATGCAAAAAAAAACACAAAAAAATGCAAAAAAAAACACAAAAAAATGCAAAAAAAACAAAAAAAAAACAAAAAAACACAAAAAAAATGCAAAAAAACACAAAAAAAATGCAAAAAATTGCAAAAAAAATGCAAAACAAAGCAAAAAAAAAACAAAAAAAAATGCAAAAAAACACAAAAAAATGCAAAAAAAAAATACAAAAAAATGCAAAAAAAAACAAAAAAATGCAAAAAAAAACAAAAAAATGCAAAAAAACACAAAAAACACAAAAAAACACAAAAAAATGCAAAAAAACAAACAAAAAAATGCAAAAAAAATGCAAAAAAACACAAAAAAATGCAAAAAAAACACAAAAAAATGCAAAAAAAACCAAAAAAAAATGCAAAAAAACATAAAAAAATGCAAAAAAAAAAACACAAAAAAAATGCAAAAAAAAACACAAAAATGCAAAAAAAACACAAAAAATGCAAAAAAAATGCTAAAAAATGCAAAACAAAATGCAAAAAAAATGCAAAAAAAACACAAAAAAATGCAAAAAAAAATGCTAAAAAATGCAAAAAAAAATGCAAAACAATGCAAAAAAAAAATGCAAAAAAAAAAAAATGCAAAAAAAATGCAAAAAAAAAAAAAAAATGCAAAAAAACCCACAAAAAAACAAACACAAAAAAAATGCAAAAAAAACACACAAAAAATGCAAAAAAAATGTTAAAAAATGCAAAAAAACATAAAAAAAATGCAAAAAAATGCAAAAAAAAAAACACAAAAAAATGCAAAAAAAAACACAAAAAAAATGCAAAAAAATGCAAAAAAAACACAAAAAAATGCAAAAAAAACACAAAAAATGCAAAAAAACAAAAAAAACACAAAAAAACACAAAAAAATGCAAAAAAAAACAAAAAAAATGCAAAAAAAAACAAAAAATGCAAAAAAACAAAACAAAAAAATGCAAAAAAAAATGCAAAAAATTGCAAAAAAAATGCAAAACAATGCAAAAAAAACCCAAAAAAAATGCAAAAAAACACAAAAAAATGCAAAAAAAAAAAACACAAAAAAATGCAAAAAAAACCAAAAAAATGCAAAAAATGCAAAAAAAAAACACAAAAAAACACAAAAAAAACACAAAAAAATGCAAAAAAACACAAAAAATGCAAAAAAAACACAAAAAATGCAAAAAAAATGCTAAAAAATGCAAAACAAAATGCAAAAAAAATGCAAAAAAACACCAAAAAATGCCAAAAAAAAAACAAAAAAAATGCAAAAAAAAAACACAAAAAAAATGCAAAAAAAACACAAAAAATGCAAAAAAAACACAAAAAATGCAAAAAAAATGCTAAAAAATGCAAAACAAAATGCAAAAAAAATGCAAAAAAAACACCAAAAAATGCCAAAAAAAAACAAAAAAAATGCAAAAAAAAATGCAAAAAAATGCAAAAAAAAAAAAACCACAAAAAAATGCAAAAAAAACACAAAAAACACACAAAAAAATGCAAAAAAACAAACAAAAAAATGCAAAAAAAATGCAAAAAAAACACAAAAAAATGCAAAAAAAAACACAAAAAAATGCAAAAAAAAATGCAAAAAAATGCAAAAAAAATGCAAAACAATGCAAAAAAAAAAACACAAAAAATGCAAAAAAAAACACAAAAAAAATGCAAAAAAATGCAAAAAAAACACAAAAAAATGCAAAAAAAACACAAAAAATGCAAAAAAACAAAAAAAACACAAAAAAACACAAAAAAATGCAAAAAAAAACAAAAAAAATGCAAAAAAAACAAAAAATGCAAAAAAACAAAACAAAAAAATGCAAAAAAAAATGCAAAAAATTGCAAAAAAAATGCAAAACAATGCAAAAAAAACCCAAAAAAAATGCAAAAAAACACAAAAAAATGCAAAAAAAAAAAACACAAAAAAATGCAAAAAAAAACAAAAAAATGCAAAAAATGCAAAAAAAAAACACAAAAAAACACAAAAAAACACAAAAAAATGCAAAAAAACACAAAAAATGCAAAAAAAACACAAAAAATGCAAAAAAAATGCTAAAAAATGCAAAACAAAATGCAAAAAAAATGCAAAAAAACACCAAAAAATGCCAAAAAAAAAACAAAAAAAATGCAAAAAAAAAACACAAAAAAAATGCAAAAAAAACACAAAAAATGCAAAAAAAACACAAAAAATGCAAAAAAAATGCTAAAAAATGCAAAACAAAATGCAAAAAAAATGCAAAAAAAACACCAAAAAATGCCAAAAAAAAACAAAAAAAATGCAAAAAAAAATGCAAAAAAATGCAAAAAAAAAAAAACCACAAAAAAATGCAAAAAAAACACAAAAAACACACAAAAAAATGCAAAAAAACAAACAAAAAAATGCAAAAAAAATGCAAAAAAAACACAAAAAAATGCAAAAAAAAACACAAAAAAATGCAAAAAAAAATGCAAAAAAATGCAAAAAAAATGCAAAACAATGCAAAAAAAAAAAACACAAAAAATGCAAAAAAAAACACAAAAAAAATGCAAAAAAATGCAAAAAAAACACAAAAAAATGCAAAAAAAACACAAAAAATGCAAAAAAACAAAAAAAACACAAAAAAACACAAAAAAATGCAAAAAAAAACAAAAAAAATGCAAAAAAAACAAAAAATGCAAAAAAACAAAACAAAAAAATGCAAAAAAAAATGCAAAAAATTGCAAAAAAAATGCAAAACAATGCAAAAAAAAACCAAAAAAAATGCAAAAAAACACAAAAAAATGCAAAAAAAAAAAACACAAAAAAATGCAAAAAAAAACAAAAAAATGCAAAAAATGCAAAAAAAAAACACAAAAAAACACAAAAAAACACAAAAAAATGCAAAAAAACACAAAAAATGCAAAAAAAACACAAAAAATGCAAAAAAAATGCTAAAAAATGCAAAACAAAATGCAAAAAAAATGCAAAAAAACACCAAAAAATGCCAAAAAAAAAACAAAAAAAATGCAAAAAAAAAACACAAAAAAAATGCAAAAAAAACACAAAAAATGCAAAAAAAACACAAAAAATGCAAAAAAAATGCTAAAAAATGCAAAACAAAATGCAAAAAAAATGCAAAAAAAACACCAAAAAATGCCAAAAAAAAACAAAAAAAATGCAAAAAAAAATGCAAAAAAATGCAAAAAAAAAAAAACCACAAAAAAATGCAAAAAAAACACAAAAAACACACAAAAAAATGCAAAAAAACAAACAAAAAAATGCAAAAAAAATGCAAAAAAAACACAAAAAAATGCAAAAAAAAACACAAAAAAATGCAAAAAAAAATGCAAAAAAATGCAAAAAAAATGCAAAACAATGCAAAAAAAAAAAATGCAAAAAAACCCACAAAAAAACAAAAAAAACAAACACAAAAAAAATGCAAAAAAAACACACAAAAAATGCAAAAAAATGTTAAAAAATGCAAAAAAACATAAAAAATGCAAAAAAACACAAAAAAATGCAAAAAAATGCAAAAAAAAACACAAAAAAATGCAAAAAAAACAAAAAATGCAAAAAAACAAAAAAAAACACAAAAAAACAAAAAAATGCAAAAAAAAACACAAAAAATGCAAAAAAACAAAACAAAAAAATGCAAAAAAAAATGCAAAAAATTGCAAAAAAAATGCAAAACAATGCAAAAAAAACAAAAAAATGCAAAAAAACACAAAAAAATGCAAAAAAAAAAACAAAAAAAATGCAAAAAAAAAAACACAAAAAAAAACAAAAAAAATGCAAAAAAAAAAATGCAAAAAAATGCAAAAAAAAAAAAAACACAAAAAAATGCAAAAAAAACACAAAAAACACACAAAAAAATGCAAAAAAACAAACAAAAAAATGCAAAAAAAATGCAAAAAAACACAAAAAAATGCAAAAAAAACCACAAAAAAATGCAAAAAAAAACAAAAAAAATGCAAAAAAACATAAAAAAATGCAAAAAAAAAAACACAAAAAAAATGCAAAAAAAAACAAAAAATGCAAAAAAAACACAAAAAATGCAAAAAAAACACAAAAAATGCAAAAAAATGCAAAAAAAAATGCAAAAAAATGCAAAAAAAAATGCAAAACAATGCAAAAAAAAAAAATGCAAAAAAAAATGCAAAAAAAAAAAAAAAAATGCAAAAAAACCCACAAAAAAACAAAAAAAACAAACACAAAAAAAATGCAAAAAAAACACACAAAAAATGCAAAAAAAATGTTAAAAAATGCAAAAAAACATAAAAAATGCAAAAAAACACAAAAAAATGCAAAAAAACAAAACAAAAAAAATGCAAAAAAAAACACAAAAAAAATGCAAAAAAATGCAAAAAAAACACAAAAAAATGCAAAAAAAACACAAAAAATGCAAAAAAACAAAAAAAAACACAAAAAAACAAAAAAATGCAAAAAAAAACACAAAAAATGCAAAAAAACAAAACAAAAAAATGCAAAAAAAAATGCAAAAAAATTGCAAAAAAAATGCAAAACAATGCAAAAAAAAACAAAAAAAAATGCAAAAAAACACAAAAAAATGCAAAAAAAAAAAACAAAAAAAATGCAAAAAAAAACACAAAAAAAACAAAAAAAATGCAAAAAAAAAATGCAAAAAAATGCAAAACACAAAAAAATGCAAAAAAAACACAAAAAACACACAAAAAAATGCAAAAAAACAAACAAAAAAATGCAAAAAAAATGCAAAAAAACACAAAAAAATGCAAAAAAAACCACAAAAAAATGCAAAAAAAAACAAAAAAAATGCAAAAAAACATAAAAAAATGCAAAAAAAAAAACAAAAAAAATGCAAAAAAAACCACAAAAAATGCAAAAAAAACACAAAAAATGCAAAAAAAATGCTAAAAAATGCAAAACAAAATGCAAAAAAAATGCAAAAAAACACAAAAAAATGCAAAAAAAAAATGCAAAAAAATGCAAAAAAAAAAAAAAGCAAAACAATGCAAAAAAAAAAATGCAAAAAAAAAAAAATGCAAAAAAAAATGCAAAAAAAAAAAAAAAAATGCAAAAAAACCCACAAAAAAACAAAAAAAACAAACACAAAAAAAATGCAAAAAAAACACACAAAAAATGCAAAAAAAATGTTAAAAAATGCAAAAAAACATAAAAAAATGCAAAAAAAACACACAAAAAATGCAAAAAAAATGTTAAAAAATGCAAAAAAACATAAAAAAATGCAAAAAAAAATGCAAAAAAATGCAAAAAAAAACAAAAAAATGCAAAAAAAACACAAAAAATGCAAAAAAACAAAAAAAAACACAAAAAAACACAAAAAAATGCAAAAAAAAAACAAAAAAAATGCAAAAAAAACACAAAAAATGCAAAAAAAACAAAACAAAAAAATGCAAAAAAAAATGCAAAAAATTGCAAAAAAAATGCAAAACAATGCAAAAAAAACAAAAAAAAATGCAAAAAAACACAAAAAAATGCAAAAAAAACAAACAAAAAAATGCAAAAAAAAACAAAAAAATGCAAAAAAAACAAAACAAAAAAATGCAAAAAAAAACACAAAAAAACAAAAAAAACACAAAAAAATGCAAAACAAAATGCAAAATAAATGCAAAAAAACACAAAAAAATGCAAAAAAAATGCAAAAAAAAACACAAAAAAAATGCAAAAAAAACACAAAAAAATGCAAAAAAAAACACAAAATAAAGGCAAAAAAAATGCAAAAAAAAATGCAAAAAAACACAAAAAAATGCAAAAAAAAAACACAAAAACAATGCAAAAAAAAAACAAAAAAATGCAAAAAAAAACACAAAAAAATGCAAAAAAACCCACAAAAAATGCAAAAAAAAACAAAAAAAAATGCAAAAAAACATAAAAAAAAATGCAAAAAAAAAACAAAAAAAATGCAAAAAAACACAAAAAATGCAAAAAAAAACACAAAAAATGCAAAAAAAATGCTAAAAAATGCAAAACAAAATGCAAAAAAAATGCAAAAAAAAATGCAAAAAAATGCAAAAAAAAAAAACACAAAAAAATGCAAAAAAAACACAAAAAACACACAAAATAATGCAAAAAAAAAACACAAAAAAATGCAAAAAAAAACAAAAAAATGCAAAAAAAAACAAAAAAATGCAAAAAAACACAAAAAACACAAAAAAAACACAAAAAAATGCAAAAAAACAAACAAAAAAATGCAAAAAAAATGCAAAAAAAACACAAAAAAATGCAAAAAAAACACAAAAAAATGCAAAAAAAACAAAAAAAAATGCAAAAAAACATAAAAAAATGCAAAAAAAAAAACACAAAAAAAATGCAAAAAAAAACACAAAAATGCAAAAAAAACACAAAAAATGCAAAAAAATGCTAAAAAATGCAAAACAAAATGCAAAAAAAATGCAAAAAAAACACAAAAAAATGCAAAAAAAAATGCAAAAAAATGCAAAAAAAATGCAAAACAATGCAAAAAAAAAATGCAAAAAAAAAAAAATGCAAAAAAAAATGCAAAAAAAAAAAAAAAATGCAAAAAAACCCACAAAAAAACAAAAAAAACAAACACAAAAAAATGCAAAAAAAACACACAAAAAATGCAAAAAAAATGTTAAAAAATGCAAAAAAACATAAAAAAATGCAAAAAAATGCACAAAAAAAAACACAAAAAAAATGCAAAAAAAACCACAAAAAAAATGCAAAAAAAAAATGCAAAAAAATGCAAAAAAAAAAAAGCAAAACAATGCAAAAAAAAAAATGCAAAAAAAAAAAAATGCAAAAAAAAATGCAAAAAAAAAAAAAAAAATGCAAAAAAACCCACAAAAAAACAAAAAAAACAAACACAAAAAAAATGCAAAAAAAACACACAAAAAATGCAAAAAAAATGTTAAAAAATGCAAAAAAACATAAAAAAATGCAAAAAAAACACACAAAAAATGCAAAAAAAATGTTAAAAAATGCAAAAAAACATAAAAAAATGCAAAAAAAATGCAAAAAAATGCAAAAAAAAACAAAAAAATGCAAAAAAAACACAAAAAATGCAAAAAAACAAAAAAAACACAAAAAAACACAAAAAAATGCAAAAAAAAAACAAAAAAAATGCAAAAAAAACACAAAAAATGCAAAAAAAAATGCAAAAAATTGCAAAAAAAATGCAAAACAATGCAAAAAAATGCAAAAAAAACAAAACAAAAAAATGCAAAAAAAAACACAAAAAAACACAAAAAAAACACAAAAAAATGCAAAACAAAATGCAAAATAAATGCAAAAAAACACAAAAAAATGCAAAAAAAATGCAAAAAAAAACACAAAAAAAATGCAAAAAAAACACAAAAAAATGCAAAAAAAAACACAAAATAAAGGCAAAAAAAATGCAAAAAAAAATGCAAAAAAACACAAAAAAATGCAAAAAAAAAACACAAAAACAATGCAAAAAAAAAACAAAAAAATGCAAAAAAAAACACAAAAAAATGCAAAAAAACCCACAAAAAATGCAAAAAAAAACAAAAAAAAATGCAAAAAAACATAAAAAAAAATGCAAAAAAAAAACAAAAAAAATGCAAAAAAACACAAAAAATGCAAAAAAAAACACAAAAAATGCAAAAAAAATGCTAAAAAATGCAAAACAAAATGCAAAAAAAATGCAAAAAAAACACCAAAAAATGCCAAAAAAAAACAAAAGAAATGCAAAAAAAAATGCAAAAAAATGCAAAAAAAAAAAACACAAAAAAATGCAAAAAAAACACAAAAAACACACAAAATAATGCAAAAAAAAAACACAAAAAAATGAAAAAAAAAACAAAAAAATGCAAAAAAAAACAAAAAAATGCAAAAAAACACAAAAAACACAAAAAAAACACAAAAAAATGCAAAAAAACAAACAAAAAAATGCAAAAAAAATGCAAAAAAAACACACAAAAAATGCAAAAAAAATGTTAAAAAATGCAAAAAAACATAAAAAAATGCAAAAAAAATGCAAAAAAATGCAAAAAAAAACAAAAAAATGCAAAAAAAACACAAAAAATGCAAAAAAACAAAAAAAACACAAAAAAACACAAAAAAATGCAAAAAAAAAACAAAAAAAATGCAAAAAAAACACAAAAAATGCAATAAAAAATGCAAAAAATTGCAAAAAAAATGCAAAACAATGCAAAAAAATGCAAAAAAAACAAAACAAAAAAATGCAAAAAAAAACACAAAAAAACACAAAAAAAACACAAAAAAATGCAAAACAAAATGCAAAATAAATGCAAAAAAACACAAAAAAATGCAAAAAAAATGCAAAAAAAAACACAAAAAAAATGCAAAAAAAACACAAAAAAATGCAAAAAAAAACACAAAATAAAGGCAAAAAAAATGCAAAAAAAAATGCAAAAAAACACAAAAAAATGCAAAAAAAAAACACAAAAACAATGCAAAAAAAAACAAAAAAATGCAAAAAAAAACACAAAAAAATGCAAAAAAACCCACAAAAAATGCAAAAAAAAACAAAAAAAAATGCAAAAAAACATAAAAAAAAATGCAAAAAAAAAACAAAAAAAACACCAAAAAATGCCAAAAAAAAACAAAAGAAATGCAAAAAAAAATGCAAAAAAATGCAACAAAAAAAAAAA
Organism: Zingel zingel; assembly: GCA_023566125.1. NCBI lineage: Eukaryota > Metazoa > Chordata > Actinopteri > Perciformes > Percidae > Zingel > Zingel zingel. Next base: position 90,334 of record JAKRKW010000064.1, read on the forward strand.
CACAAAAAAATGCAAAAAAAACACAAAAAACACACAAAATAATGCAAAAAAAAAACACAAAAAAATGCAAAAAAAAACAAAAAAATGCAAAAAAAAACAAAAAAATGCAAAAAAACACAAAAAACACAAAAAAAACACAAAAAAATGCAAAAAAACAAACAAAAAAATGCAAAAAAAATGCAAAAAAAACACAAAAAAATGCAAAAAAAACAAAAAAATGCAAAAAAAACAAAAAAAAATGCAAAAAAACAAAAAAATGCAAAAAAAAAAACACAAAAAAAATGCAAAAAAAAACACAAAAATGCAAAAAAAACACAAAAAATGCAAAAAAATGCTAAAAAATGCAAAACAAAATGCAAAAAAAATGCAAAAAAAACACAAAAAAATGCAAAAAAAAATGCAAAAAAATGCAAAAAAAAATGCAAAACAATGCAAAAAAAAAATGCAAAAAAAAAAAAATGCAAAAAAAAATGCAAAAAAAAAAAAAAAAATGCAAAAAAACCCACAAAAAAACAAAAAAAACAAACACAAAAAAAATGCAAAAAAAACACACAAAAAATGCAAAAAAAATGTTAAAAAATGCAAAAAAACATAAAAAAATGCAAAAAAATGCACAAAAAAAAACAAAAAAAATGCAAAAAAAAACACAAAAAAAATGCAAAAAAATGCAAAAAAAACACAAAAAAATGCAAAAAAAAACACAAAAAATGCAAAAAAACAAAAAAAACACAAAAAAACACAAAAAAATGCAAAAAAAAACAAAAAAAATGCAAAAAAAACAAAAAATGCAAAAAAAAAAACACAAAAAAATGCAAAAAAAAACAAAAAAATGCAAAAAAACACAAAAAAATGCAAAAAAAAAAAACACAAAAAAATGCAAAAAAAAACAAAAAAATGCAAAAAATGCAAAAAAAAAACACAAAAAACACAAAAAAAACACAAAAAAATGCAAAAAAACACAAAAAATGCAAAAAAAACACAAAAAATGCAAAAAAAATGCTAAAAAATGCAAAACAAAATGCAAAAAAAATGCAAAAAAACACCAAAAAATGCCAAAAAAAAAACAAAAAAAATGCAAAAAAAAAACAAAAAAAAATGCAAAAAAAACACAAAAAATGCAAAAAAAACACAAAAAATGCAAAAAAAATGCTAAAAAATGCAAAACAAAATGCAAAAAAAATGCAAAAAAAACACCAAAAAATGCCAAAAAAAACCAAAAAAAATGCAAAAAAAAAATGCAAAAAAAATGCAAAAAAAAAAAAAACACAAAAAAATGCAAAAAAAACAAAAAACACACAAAAAAATGCAAAAAAACAAACAAAAAAATGCAAAAAAAATGCAAAAAAAACACAAAAAAATGCAAAAAAAAAACACAAAAAAATGCAAAAAAAAACAAAAAAAAATGCAAAAAAACATAAAAAAAATGCAAAAAAAAAAAATGCAAAAAAATGCAAAAAAAAATGCAAAAAAATGCAAAAAAAAACAAAAAAAAATGCAAAAAAACATAAAAAAAATGCAAAAAAAAAAAACACAAAAAAATGCAAAAAAACCCACAAAAAATGCAAAAAAAAACAAAAAAAAATGCAAAAAAACATAAAAAAAAATGCAAAAAAAAAACAAAAAAAATGCAAAAAAACACAAAAAATGCAAAAAAAAACACAAAAAATGCAAAAAAAATGCTAAAAAATGCAAAACAAAATGCAAAAAAAATGCAAAAAAAACACCAAAAAATGCCAAAAAAAAACAAAAGAAATGCAAAAAAAAATGCAAAAAAATGCAAAAAAAAAAAACACAAAAAAATGCAAAAAAAACACAAAAAACACACAAAATAATGCAAAAAAAAAACACAAAAAAATGAAAAAAAAAACAAAAAAATGCAAAAAAAAACAAAAAAATGCAAAAAAACACAAAAAACACAAAAAAAACACAAAAAAATGCAAAAAAACAAACAAAAAAATGCAAAAAAAATGCAAAAAAAACACACAAAAAATGCAAAAAAAATGTTAAAAAATGCAAAAAAACATAAAAAAATGCAAAAAAAATGCAAAAAAATGCAAAAAAAAACAAAAAAATGCAAAAAAAACACAAAAAATGCAAAAAAACAAAAAAAACACAAAAAAACACAAAAAAATGCAAAAAAAAAACAAAAAAAATGCAAAAAAAACACAAAAAATGCAATAAAAAATGCAAAAAATTGCAAAAAAAATGCAAAACAATGCAAAAAAATGCAAAAAAAACAAAACAAAAAAATGCAAAAAAAAACACAAAAAAACACAAAAAAAACACAAAAAAATGCAAAACAAAATGCAAAATAAATGCAAAAAAACACAAAAAAATGCAAAAAAAATGCAAAAAAAAACACAAAAAAAATGCAAAAAAAACACAAAAAAATGCAAAAAAAAACACAAAATAAAGGCAAAAAAAATGCAAAAAAAAATGCAAAAAAACACAAAAAAATGCAAAAAAAAAACACAAAAACAATGCAAAAAAAAACAAAAAAATGCAAAAAAAAACACAAAAAAATGCAAAAAAACCCACAAAAAATGCAAAAAAAAACAAAAAAAAATGCAAAAAAACATAAAAAAAAATGCAAAAAAAAAACAAAAAAAACACCAAAAAATGCCAAAAAAAAACAAAAGAAATGCAAAAAAAAATGCAAAAAAATGCAACAAAAAAAAAAACACAAAAAAATGCAAAAAAAACACAAAAAACACACAAAATAATGCAAAAAAAAAACACAAAAAAATGCAAAAAAAAACAAAAAAATGCAAAAAAAAACAAAAAAATGCAAAAAAACACAAAAAACACAAAAAAAACACAAAAAAATGCAAAAAAACAAACAAAAAAATGCAAAAAAAATGCAAAAAAAACACAAAAAAATGCAAAAAAAACAAAAAAATGCAAAAAAAACAAAAAAAAATGCAAAAAAACAAAAAAATGCAAAAAAAAAAACACAAAAAAAATGCAAAAAAAAACACAAAAATGCAAAAAAAACACAAAAAATGCAAAAAAATGCTAAAAAATGCAAAACAAAATGCAAAAAAAATGCAAAAAAAACACAAAAAAATGCAAAAAAAAATGCAAAAAAATGCAAAAAAAAATGCAAAACAATGCAAAAAAAAAATGCAAAAAAAAAAAAATGCAAAAAAAAATGCAAAAAAAAAAAAAAAAATGCAAAAAAACCCACAAAAAAACAAAAAAAACAAACACAAAAAAAATGCAAAAAAAACACACAAAAAATGCAAAAAAAATGTTAAAAAATGCAAAAAAACATAAAAAAATGCAAAAAAATGCACAAAAAAAAACAAAAAAAATGCAAAAAAAAACACAAAAAAAATGCAAAAAAATGCAAAAAAAACACAAAAAAATGCAAAAAAAAACACAAAAAATGCAAAAAAACAAAAAAAACACAAAAAAACACAAAAAAATGCAAAAAAAAACAAAAAAAATGCAAAAAAAAACAAAAAATGCAAAAAAAAAAACACAAAAAAATGCAAAAAAAAACAAAAAAATGCAAAAAAACACAAAAAAATGCAAAAAAAAAAAAACACAAAAAAATGCAAAAAAAAACAAAAAAATGCAAAAAATGCAAAAAAAAAACACAAAAAACACAAAAAAAACACAAAAAAATGCAAAAAAACACAAAAAATGCAAAAAAAACACAAAAAATGCAAAAAAAATGCTAAAAAATGCAAAACAAAATGCAAAAAAAATGCAAAAAAACACCAAAAAATGCCAAAAAAAAAACAAAAAAAATGCAAAAAAAAAACAAAAAAAAATGCAAAAAAAACACAAAAAATGCAAAAAAAACACAAAAAATGCAAAAAAAATGCTAAAAAATGCAAAACAAAATGCAAAAAAAATGCAAAAAAAACACCAAAAAATGCCAAAAAAAACCAAAAAAAATGCAAAAAAAAAATGCAAAAAAAATGCAAAAAAAAAAAAAACACAAAAAAATGCAAAAAAAACAAAAAACACACAAAAAAATGCAAAAAAACAAACAAAAAAATGCAAAAAAAATGCAAAAAAAACACAAAAAAATGCAAAAAAAAAACACAAAAAAATGCAAAAAAAAACAAAAAAAAATGCAAAAAAACATAAAAAAAATGCAAAAAAAAAAAATGCAAAAAAATGCAAAAAAAAATGCAAAAAAATGCAAAAAAAAATGCAAAACAATGCAAAAAAAAAAAATGCAAAAAAAAAAAAATGCAAAAAAAAATGCAAAAAAAAAAAAAAAAATGCAAAAAAACCCACAAAAAAACAAAAAAAACAAACACAAAAAAAATGCAAAAAAAACACACAAAAAATGCAAAAAAATGTTAAAAAATGCAAAAAAACATAAAAAATGCAAAAAAACACAAAAAAATGCAAAAAAAAAAAACAAAAAAAATGCAAAAAAAAACACAAAAAAAATGCAAAAAAATGCAAAAAAAACACAAAAAAATGCAAAAAAAACAAAAAATGCAAAAAAACAAAAAAAAACACAAAAAAACAAAAAAATGCAAAAAAAAACACAAAAAATGCAAAAAAACAAAACAAAAAAATGCAAAAAAAAATGCAAAAAATTGCAAAAAAAATGCAAAACAATGCAAAAAAAAACAAAAAAAAATGCAAAAAAACACAAAAAAATGCAAAAAAAAAAACAAAAAAAATGCAAAAAAAAAACACAAAAAAAATGCAAAAAAAAAAATGCAAAAAAATGCAAAAAAAAAAAAAACAAAAAAATGCAAAAAAAACACAAAAAACACACAAAAAAATGCAAAAAAACAAACAAAAAAATGCAAAAAAAATGCAAAAAAACACAAAAAAATGCAAAAAAAAACACAAAAAAATGCAAAAAAAAACAAAAAAAATGCAAAAAAACATAAAAAAATGCAAAAAAAAAAACACAAAAAAAATGCAAAAAAAAACACAAAAAATGCAAAAAAAACACAAAAAATGCAAAAAAAACACAAAAAATGCAAAAAAAATGCTAAAAAATGCAAAAAAAAATGCAAAAAATGCAAAAAAAAATGCAAAACAATGCAAAAAAAAAAAATGCAAAAAAAAAAAAATGCAAAAAAAAATGCAAAAAAAAAAAAAAAAATGCAAAAAAACCCACAAAAAAACAAAAAAAACAAACACAAAAAAAATGCAAAAAAAAACACACAAAAAATGCAAAAAAATGTTAAAAAATGCAAAAAAACATAAAAAATGCAAAAAAACACAAAAAAATGCAAAAAAAAAAAAAAAAAAAAAATGCAAAAAAAAACACAAAAAAAATGCAAAAAAATGCAAAAAAAACACAAAAAAATGCAAAAAAAACACAAAAAATGCAAAAAAACAAAAAAAAACACAAAAAAACAAAAAAATGCAAAAAAAAACACAAAAAATGCAAAAAAACAAAACAAAAAAATGCAAAAAAAAACACAAAAAAAAACACAAAAAATGCAAAAAAAACACAAAAAATGCAAAAAAAACACAAAAAATGCAAAAAAAATGCTAAAAAATGCAAAAAAAAATGCAAAAAAATGCAAAAAAAAATGCAAAACAATGCAAAAAAAAAAAATGCAAAAAAAAAAAATGCAAAAAAAAATGCAAAAAAAAAAAAAAAAATGCAAAAAAACCCACAAAAAAACAAAAAAAACAAACACAAAAAAAATGCAAAAAAAACACAAAAAATGCAAAAAAATGTTAAAAAATGCAAAAAAACATAAAAAATGCAAAAAAACACAAAAAAATGCAAAAAAAAAAAAAAAAAAAAAATGCAAAAAAAAACACAAAAAAAATGCAAAAAAATGCAAAAAAAACACAAAAAAATGCAAAAAAAACACAAAAAATGCAAAAAAACAAAAAAAAACACAAAAAAACAAAAAAATGCAAAAAAAAACACAAAAAATGCAAAAAAACAAAACAAAAAAATGCAAAAAAAAATGCAAAAAATTGCAAAAAAAATGCAAAACAATGCAAAAAAAAACAAAAAAAAATGCAAAAAAAATGCAAAAAAACACAAAAAAATGCAAAAAAAACCACAAAAAAATGCAAAAAAAAACAAAAAAAATGCAAAAAAACATAAAAAAATGCAAAAAAAAAAACACAAAAAAAATGCAAAAAAAAACACAAAAAATGCAAAAAAAACACAAAAAATGCAAAAAAAACACAAAAAATGCAAAAAAATGCTAAAAAATGCAAAAAAAAATGCAAAAAAATGCAAAAAAAAATGCAAAACAATGCAAAAAAAAAAAATGCAAAAAAAAAAAAATGCAAAAAAAAATGCAAAAAAAAAAAAAAAAATGCAAAAAAATGTTAAAAAATGCAAAAAAACATAAAAAATGCAAAAAAACACAAAAAAATGCAAAAAAAAAAAAAAAAAAAAAAATGCAAAAAAAAACACAAAAAAAATGCAAAAAAATGCAAAAAAAAACACAAAAAAATGCAAAAAAAACACAAAAAATGCAAAAAAACAAAAAAAAACACAAAAAAACAAAAAAATGCAAAAAAAAACACAAAAAATGCAAAAAAACAAAACAAAAAAATGCAAAAAAAAATGCAAAAAATTGCAAAAAAAATGCAAAACAATGCAAAAAAAACAAAAAAAAATGCAAAAAAACACAAAAAAATGCAAAAAAAAAAACAAAAAAAATGCAAAAAAAAACACAAAAAAAACAAAAAAAATGCAAAAAAAAAATGCAAAAAAATGCAAAAAAAAAAAAAACACAAAAAAATGCAAAAAAAACAAAAAACACACAAAAAAATGCAAAAAAACAAACAAAAAAATGCAAAAAAAATGCAAAAAAACACAAAAAAATGCAAAAAAAACCACAAAAAAATGCAAAAAAAACAAAAAAAATGCAAAAAAACATAAAAAAATGCAAAAAAAAAAACACAAAAAAAATGCAAAAAAAACCACAAAAAATGCAAAAAAAACACAAAAAATGCAAAAAAAATGCTAAAAAATGCAAAACAAAATGCAAAAAAAATGAAAAAAAACACAAAAAAATGCAAAAAAAAAAATGCAAAAAAATGCAAAAAAAAAAATGCAAAACAATGCAAAAAAAAAAAATGCAAAAAAAAAAAATGCAAAAAAAAATGCAAAAAAAAAAAAAAAAATGCAAAAAAACCCACAAAAAAACAAAAAAAACAAACACAAAAAAAATGCAAAAAAAACACACAAAAAAATGCAAAAAAATGTTAAAAAATGCAAAAAAACATAAAAAAATGCAAAAAAAACACACAAAAAATGCAAAAAAAATGTTAAAAAATGCAAAAAAACATAAAAAAATGCAAAAAAAAATGCAAAAAAATGCAAAAAAAAACAAAAAAATGCAAAAAAAACACAAAAAATGCAAAAAAACAAAAAAAAACACAAAAAAACAAAAAAATGCAAAAAAAAAAACAAAAAAAATGCAAAAAAAACACAAAAAATGCAAAAAAACAAAACAAAAAAATGCAAAAAAAAATGCAAAAAATTGCAAAAAAAATGCAAAACAATGCAAAAAAAAACAAAAAAAAATGCAAAAAAACACAAAAAAATGCAAAAAAAACAAACAAAAAAATGCAAAAAAAAACAAAAAAATGCAAAAAAAACAAAACAAAAAAATGCAAAAAAAAACACAAAAAAACACAAAAAAAACACAAAAAAATGCAAAACAAAATGCAAAATAAATGCAAAAAAACACAAAAAATGCAAAAAAATGCAAAAAAAAACACAAAAAAAATGCAAAAAAAACACAAAAAAAATGCAAAAAAAAACACAAAATAAAGGCAAAAAAAATGCAAAAAAAATGCAAAAAAACACAAAAAAATGCAAAAAAAACACAAAAACAATGCAAAAAAAAAACAAAAAAATGCAAAAAAACACAAAAAAATGCAAAAAAAAAAAAAAAAAAAAAAAATGCAAAAAAAAACACAAAAAAAATGCAAAAAAATGCAAAAAAAAACACAAAAAAATGCAAAAAAAACACAAAAAATGCAAAAAAACAAAAAAAAACACAAAAAAACAAAAAAATGCAAAAAAAAACACAAAAAATGCAAAAAAACAAAACAAAAAAATGCAAAAAAAAATGCAAAAAATTGCAAAAAAAATGCAAAACAATGCAAAAAAAACAAAAAAAAATGCAAAAAAACACAAAAAAATGCAAAAAAAAAACAAAAAAAATGCAAAAAAAAACACAAAAAAAACAAAAAAAATGCAAAAAAAAAATGCAAAAAAATGCAAAAAAAAAAAAAACACAAAAAAATGCAAAAAAAACAAAAAACACACAAAAAAATGCAAAAAAACAAACAAAAAAATGCAAAAAAAATGCAAAAAAACACAAAAAAATGCAAAAAAAACCACAAAAAAATGCAAAAAAAACAAAAAAAATGCAAAAAAACATAAAAAAATGCAAAAAAAAAAACACAAAAAAAATGCAAAAAAAACCACAAAAAATGCAAAAAAAACACAAAAAATGCAAAAAAAATGCTAAAAAATGCAAAACAAAATGCAAAAAAAATGAAAAAAAACACAAAAAAATGCAAAAAAAAAAATGCAAAAAAATGCAAAAAAAAAAATGCAAAACAATGCAAAAAAAAAAAATGCAAAAAAAAAAAATGCAAAAAAAAATGCAAAAAAAAAAAAAAAAATGCAAAAAAACCCACAAAAAAACAAAAAAAACAAACACAAAAAAAATGCAAAAAAAACACACAAAAAAATGCAAAAAAATGTTAAAAAATGCAAAAAAACATAAAAAAATGCAAAAAAAACACACAAAAAATGCAAAAAAAATGTTAAAAAATGCAAAAAAACATAAAAAAATGCAAAAAAAAATGCAAAAAAATGCAAAAAAAAACTAAAAAATGCAAAAAAAACACAAAAAATGCAAAAAAACAAAAAAAAACACAAAAAAACAAAAAAATGCAAAAAAAAAACAAAAAAAATGCAAAAAAAACACAAAAAATGCAAAAAAACAAAACAAAAAAATGCAAAAAAAAATGCAAAAAATTGCAAAAAAAATGCAAAACAATGCAAAAAAAAACAAAAAAAAATGCAAAAAAACACAAAAAAATGCAAAAAAAACAAACAAAAAAATGCAAAAAAAAACAAAAAAATGCAAAAAAAACAAAACAAAAAAATGCAAAAAAAAACACAAAAAAACACAAAAAAAACACAAAAAAATGCAAAACAAAATGCAAAATAAATGCAAAAAAACACAAAAAAATGCAAAAAAATGCAAAAAAAAACACAAAATAAAGGCAAAAAAAATGCAAAAAAAATGCAAAAAAACACAAAAAAATGCAAAAAAAAACACAAAAACAATGCAAAAAAAAAACAAAAAAATGCAAAAAAAAACAAAAAAATGCAAAAAAACCCACAAAAAATGCAAAAAAAAACAAAAAAAATGCAAAAAAAACATAAAAAAATGCAAAAAAAAAACACAAAAAAAATGCAAAAAAAACACAAAAAATGCAAAAAAAAACACAAAAAATGCAAAAAAAATGCTAAAAAATGCAAAACAAAATGCAAAAAAAATGCAAAAAAAACACCAAAAAATGCCAAAAAAAAACAAAAGAAATTCAAAAAAAAATGCAAAAAAATGCAAAAAAAAAAAACACAAAAAAATGCAAAAAAAACACAAAAAACACACAAAATAATGCAAAAAAAAACACAAAAAAATGCAAAAAAAACACAAAATAAATGCAAAAAAACCCACAAAAAAACACAAAAAAATGAAAAAAAAACAAAAAAAATGCAAAAAAAACACAAAAAATGCAAAAAAAAACACAAAAAAAGCAAAAAAAAATGCAAAAAAAATGCAAAAAAAAAATGCAAAAAAACATAAAAAAAATGCAAAAAAAAAATGCAAAAAAATGCAAAAAAAATGCAAAACAATGCAAAAAAAAATGCAAAAAAAAAACACAAAAAAATGCAAAAAAAAACAAAAAAACAAAAAAAACAAAAAAAACAAAAAAAATGCAAAAAAAATGCAAAAAAAACAAAAAAATGCAAAAAAAAAACCACAAAAAAAATGCAAAAAAAACACAAAAAAAATGCAAAAAAAACACAAAAAATGCCAAAAAAAACCCCACAAAAAAATGCAAAAAAAAATGCAAGAAAATGCAAAAAAAATGCAAAACAATGCAAAAAAAAAAAAATGCAAAAAAAAAAAAAAAATTGCAAAAAAAAAACACAAAAAAATGCAAAAAAAAATGCAAAAAAAATGCAAAAAAAAAATGCAAAAAAATGCAAAAAAAAAAAAAACAAAAAAATGCAAAAAAAACACAAAAAACACACAAAAAAATGCAAAAAAACAAACAAAAAAATGCAAAAAAAATGCAAAAAAACACAAAAAAATGCAAAAAAAAACACAAAAAAATGCAAAAAAAAACAAAAAAAATGCAAAAAAACATAAAAAAATGCAAAAAAAAAAACACAAAAAAAATGCAAAAAAAAACACAAAAAATGCAAAAAAACACAAAAAATGCAAAAAAATGCTAAAAAATGCAAAAAAAAATGCAAAAAAATGCAAAAAAAAATGCAAAACAATGCAAAAAAAAAAAATGCAAAAAAAAAAAAATGCAAAAAAAAATGCAAAAAAAAAAAAAAAAATGCAAAAAAACCCACAAAAAAACAAAAAAAACAAACACAAAAAAAATGCAAAAAAAACACACAAAAAATGCAAAAAAATGTTAAAAAATGCAAAAAAACATAAAAAATGCAAAAAAACACAAAAAAATGCAAAAAAAAAAAAAAAAAAAAAATGCAAAAAAAAACACAAAAAAAATGCAAAAAAATGCAAAAAAACACAAAAAAATGCAAAAAAAACACAAAAAATGCAAAAAAACAAAAAAAAACAAAAAAACAAAAAAATGCAAAAAAAAACACAAAAAATGCAAAAAAACAAAACAAAAAAATGCAAAAAAAAATGCAAAAAATTGCAAAAAAAATGCAAAACAATGCAAAAAAAAACAAAAAAAAATGCAAAAAAACACAAAAAAATGCAAAAAAAAAAACAAAAATGCAAAAAAAAACACAAAAAAAACAAAAAAAATGCAAAAAAAAAATGCAAAAAAATGCAAAAAAAAAAAAAACACAAAAAAATGCAAAAAAAACACAAAAAACACACAAAAAAATGCAAAAAAACAAACAAAAAAATGCAAAAAAAATGCAAAAAAACACAAAAAAATGCAAAAAAAACCACAAAAAAATGCAAAAAAAAACAAAAAAAATGCAAAAAAACATAAAAAAATGCAAAAAAAAAAACACAAAAAAAATGCAAAAAAAACCACAAAAAATGCAAAAAAAACACAAAAAATGCAAAAAAAATGCTAAAAAATGCAAAACAAAATGCAAAAAAAATGAAAAAAAACACAAAAAAATGCAAAAAAAAAATGCAAAAAAATGCAAAAAAAAATGCAAAACAATGCAAAAAAAAAAAATGCAAAAAAAAAAAATGCAAAAAAAAATGCAAAAAAAAAAAAAAAAATGCAAAAAAACCCACAAAAAAACAAAAAAAACAAACACAAAAAAAATGCAAAAAAAACACACAAAAAATGCAAAAAAAATGTTAAAAAATGCAAAAAAACATAAAAAAATGCAAAAAAAACACACAAAAAATGCAAAAAAAATGTTAAAAAATGCAAAAAAACATAAAAAAATGCAAAAAAAAATGCAAAAAAATGCAAAAAAAAAACAAAAAAATGCAAAAAAAACACAAAAAATGCAAAAAAACAAAAAAAACCACAAAAAAACAAAAAAATGCAAAAAAAAAACAAAAAAAATGCAAAAAAAACACAAAAAATGCAAAAAAACAAAACAAAAAAATGCAAAAAAAAATGCAAAAAATTGCAAAAAAAATGCAAAACAATGCAAAAAAAAACAAAAAAAAATGCAAAAAAACACAAAAAAATGCAAAAAAAACAAACAAAAAAATGCAAAAAAAAACAAAAAAATGCAAAAAAAACAAAACAAAAAAACGCAAAAAAAAACACAAAAAAACACAAAAAAAACACAAAAAAATGCAAAACAAAATGCAAAATAAATGCAAAAAAACACAAAAAAATGCAAAAAAATGCAAAAAAAAACACAAAAAAAATGCAAAAAAAACACAAAAAAAATGCAAAAAAAAACACAAAATAAAGGCAAAAAAAATGCAAAAAAAATGCAAAAAAACACAAAAAAATGCAAAAAAAAACACAAAAACAATGCA
>JAKRKW010000065.1:0-119438 GCA_023566125.1 Zingel zingel
TGTTTTTTTTCATTTTTTTTTTTTTTTTGCATTTATTTTTTTTTTTTTGCATTTTTTTTGCATTTTTTTTGCATTTTTTGGGGGGTTTTTTTGCATTTTTTTGTGTTTTTTTTTTGCAATTTTTTTTGCATTTTTTTTGCATTTTTTTGTGGTTTTTTTGCATTTTTTTGTGTTTTTTTTATTTTATTTTTTTTTTTTTGCATTTTTTTTTTTTTTGCATTTTTTATTTTTTGCATTTTTTATTTTTTTGCATTTTTGTGTTTTTTTTTGCATTTTTTGTTGTTTTTTTTGCATTTTTTTGTGTTTTTTTTGCATTTTTTTGTGTTTTTTTTGCATTTTTTTTTTTTTGCATTTTTTTGCATTTTTTTTTTTTTGCATTTTTTTGTGTTTTTTTTGCATTTTTTGTGTTTTTTTTGCATTTTTTTGTGTTTTTTTTGCATTTTTTTTTGCATTTTTTTTTTTTTTTTGGCAATTTTTTGTGGTTTTTTTTGCATTTTTTTTGTTTTTTTGCATTTTTTTGTGTTTTTTTGCATTTTTTTTTTTTTTTTTTTGCATTTTTTTGTTTTTTTTTTGCATTTTTTTGTTTTTTTTTTGCATTTTTTTTTTTTTTTTTTGCATTTTTTGCGGGTTTTTTTGCATTTTTTTGTGTTTTTTTTGCATTTTTTTTTGCATTTTTTTGTGTTTTTTTGGCAATTTTTTGTGTTTTTTTGCATTTTTTTTGTGTTTTTTTTGCATTTTTTTGTGTTTTTTTTGCATTTTTTTTTTTTGCATTTTTTTGTGTTTTTTTTGCATTTTTTTGCATTTTTTTTGCATTTTTTTGTTTTTTTTGCATTTTTTTGTGTTTTTTTTGCATTTTTTTGCATTTTTTTTGCATTTTTTTGTGTTTTTTTTGCATTTTTTTGTGTTTTTTTTTGCATTTTTTTTTTCATTTTTTTGTTTTTTTTGCATTTTTTTTTTGCATTTTTTTTGCATTTTTTTGTTTTTTTTCATTTATTTTTTTTTTTTGCATTTTTTTTTTTTTTTGCATTTTTTTTTTTTTTGCATTTTTTTGTTTTTTTTTGCATTTTTTTTTTTGCATTTTTTTGTGTTTTTTTGCATTTTTTTTGCATTTTTTTGTGTTTTTTTTGCATTTTTTTTGTTTTTTTTGCATTTTTTTTTTTTTTTTGCATTTTTTTTTTTTTTGCATTTTTTTTTTTTTGCATTTTTGTGTTTTTTTTTGCATTTTTTTTTTTTTTTTTGCATTTTTTTTTTTTTTTTTGCATTTTTTTGTGGTTTTTTTTGCATTTTTTTTTTGCATTGTTTTGGGTTTTTTTGCATTTTTTTATGTTTTTTTTGCATTTTTTTGTGTTTTTTTTTGCATTTTTTGCGGGGTTTTTTGCATTTTTTTGTGTTTTTTTGGCAATTTTTTGTGGTTTTTTTTCATTTTTTTTGTGTTTTTTTTGCATTTTTTTGTGTTTTTTTTGCATTTTTTTTTTTTTTTGCATTTTTTTTTTGCATTTTTTTGTTTTTTTTCATTTTTTTTTTTTTTTTTTGCATTTTTTTGTTTTTTTTTGCATTTTTTTTGCATTTTTTGTGTTTTTTTTGCATTTTTTTGTGTTTTTTTTTGCATTTTTTTGTGGGTTTTTTTGCATTTTTTTTGGGGGTTTTTTTGCATTTTTTTTTTTTTTTTTGCATTTTTTTGTGGTTTTTTTTGCATTTTTTTTTTGCATTGTTTTGGGTTTTTTTGCATTTTTTTATGTTTTTTTTGCATTTTTTTGTGTTTTTTTTTTGCATTTTTTGCGGGTTTTTTTGCATTTTTTGTGGTTTTTTTGCATTTTTTTGCATTTTTTTGTGTTTTTTTTTATTTATTTTTTTTTTTTGCATTTTTTTTTTTTTGCATTTTTTTTTTTTTTGCATTTTTGTGTTTTTTTTTGCATTTTTTGTTGTTTTTTTGCATTTTTTTGTGTTTTTTTTGCATTTTTTTGTTTTTTTTTGCATTTTTTTTTGCATTTTTTTGTGGTTTTTTTTTGCATTTTTTGCGGGTTTTTTTGCATTTTTTTGTGTTTTTTTGGCAATTTTTTGTGTTTTTTGCATTTTTTTTGTGTTTTTTTGCATTTTTTTTTGCATTTTTTTGTGGTTTTTTTTTGCATTTTTTGCGGGTTTTTTTTGCATTTTTTTGTGTTTTTTTGGCAATTTTTTGTGTTTTTTTGCATTTTTTTTGTGTTTTTTTGCATTTTTTTTGTGTTTTTTTGCATTTTTTTTTGCATTTTTTTGTGGTTTTTTTGCATTTTTTTTGTGGTTTTTTTGCATTTTTTTTGCATTTTTTTGTGTTTTTTTGGCAATTTTTTGTGTTTTTTTGCATTTTTTTTGTTTTTTTTGCATTTTTTTTTTTTTTTTGCATTTTTTTTTTTTTTTGCATTTTTTTTTTTTTTGCATTTTTTTTTTTTTGCATTTTTTTTTTTTTTTTTGCATTTTTTTTTTTTTTTTTTTGCATTTTTTTGTTTTTTTTTTGCATTTTTTTTTTGCATTTTTTTGTGTTTTTTTGCATTTTTTTATGTTTTTTTTGCATTTTTTTGTGGTTTTTTTTGCATTTTTTTTGTTTTTTTTTTTGCATTTTTTTGTGGGTTTTTTTTGCATTTTTTGCGGGGTTTTTTTGCATTTTTTTTGTGGTTTTTTTGCATTTTTTGTTGTTTTTTTTGCATTTTTTTGTGTTTTTTTTTGCATTTTTTTGTGTTTTTTTTTGCTTTTTTTTTTTTTGCATTTTTTTGTGTTTTTTTTGCATTTCTTTTTTTTTTTTTTGCATTTTTTGTTGTTTTTTTTGCATTTTTTTGTGTTTTTTTTGCATTTTTTTGTGTTTTTTTTTGCATTTTTTTTTTTGCATTTTTTTGTATTTTTTTTGCATTTTTTTATGTTTTTTTTTGCATTTTTTTGTGGTTTTTTTTGCATTTTTTTTGTTTTTTTTTTTGCATTTTTTGTGGTTTTTTTTGCATTTTTTGCGGGGTTTTTTTTGCATTTTTTTGTGTTTTTTTTCATTTTTTTTTTTTTTGCATTTATTTTTTTTTTTTTGCATTTTTTTTGCATTTTTTTTTTTTTTTTTTGCATTTTTTTGGGGGGTTTTTTTGCATTTTTTTTTTTTTTTTTTTGCAATTTTTTTTGCATTTTTTTTGCATTTTTTTGTGGTTTTTTTGCATTTTTTTGTGTTTTTTTTATTTTTTTTTTTTTTTTTTGCATTTTTTTTTTTTTGCATTTTTTATTTTTTGCATTTTTTATTTTTTTGCATTTTTTTTTTTTTTTGCATTTTTTTTTTTTTGCATTTTTTTTTTTTTTTTTGCATTTTTTTGTGGTTTTTTTGCATTTTTTTTGTGGTTTTTTTGCATTTTTTTTGCATTTTTTTGTGTTTTTTTGGCAATTTTTTGTGTTTTTTTTGCATTTTTTTTTTTTTTTTTGCATTTTTTTTTTTTTTTGCATTTTTTTTTTTTTTTGCATTTTTTTTTTTTTGCATTTTTTTTTTTTTTGCATTTTTTTTTTTTTTTTTTGCATTTTTTTTTTTTTTTTTTTGAATTTTTTTGTTTTTTTTTTGCATTTTTTTTTTGCATTTTTTTGTGTTTTTTTTGCATTTTTTATGTTTTTTTTGCATTTTTTTGTGGTTTTTTTGCATTTTTTTTGTTTTTTTTTTTGCATTTTTTTGTGGGTTTTTTTTGCATTTTTTGCGGGGTTTTTTTGCATTTTTTTTGTGGTTTTTTTGCATTTTTTGTTGTTTTTTTTGCATTTTTTTGTGTTTTTTTTGCATTTTTTTGTGTTTTTTTTTGCATTTTTTTTTTTTGCATTTTTTTGTGTTTTTTTTGCATTTCTTTTTTTTTTTTTGCATTTTTTGTTGTTTTTTTTGCATTTTTTTGTGTTTTTTTTGCATTTTTTTGTGGGTTTTTTTGCATTTTTTTTTTTGCATTTTTTTGTATTTTTTTTGCATTTTTTTATGTTTTTTTTGCATTTTTTTGTGGTTTTTTTTGCATTTTTTTTGTTTTTTTTTTTGCATTTTTTTGTGGTTTTTTTTGCATTTTTTGCGGGGTTTTTTTTGCATTTTTTTGTGTTTTTTTTCATTTTTTTTTTTTTTTTGCATTTATTTTTTTTTTTTTGCATTTTTTTTGCATTTTTTTTTTTTTTTTTTTGCATTTTTTTGGGGGGTTTTTTTGCATTTTTTTTTTTTTTTTTTGCAATTTTTTTTTCATTTTTTTTGCATTTTTTGTGGTTTTTTTGCATTTTTTTGTGTTTTTTTTATTTTTTTTTTTTTTTTTTGCATTTTTTTTTTTTTGCATTTTTTATTTTTTGCATTTTTTATTTTTTTGCATTTTTGTGTTTTTTTTTTGCATTTTTTGTTGTTTTTTTTGCATTTTTTTGTGTTTTTTTTGCATTTTTTTGTGTTTTTTTTTGCATTTTTTTTTTTTTGCATTTTTTTGTGTTTTTTTTGCATTTTTTGTGTTTTTTTTGTATTTTTTGTGTTTTTTTGCATTTTTTTGTTTTTTTTTTGCATTTTTTTGTTTTTTTTTTGCATTTTTTTGTGTTTTTTTTTGCATTTTTTGCGGGTTTTTTTGCATTTTTTTGTGTTTTTTTTGCATTTTTTTTGCATTTTTTTGTGTTTTTTTGGCAATTTTTTGTGTTTTTTTGCATTTTTTTTGTGTTTTTTTGCATTTTTTTTTGCATTTTTTTGTGTTTTTTTTTTGCATTTTTTGCGGGTTTTTTTGCATTTTTTTGTGGTTTTTTTGCATTTTTTTTGCATTTTTTTGTGTTTTTTTGGTAATTTTTTGTGTTTTTTTGCATTTTTTTTGTGTTTTTTTGCATTTTTTTTTGCATTTTTTGCAGGTTTTTTTGCATTTTTTTGTGGTTTTTTTGCATTTTTTTTTTTTTTTTGCATTTTTTTTTTTTTTTTTGCATTTTTTTTTTTTTTGCATTTTTTTTTTTTTTTGCATTTTTTTGTGGTTTTTTTGCATTTTTTTTGTGGTTTTTTTGCATTTTTTTTGCATTTTTTGTGTTTTTTTGGCAATTTTTTGTGTTTTTTTTGCATTTTTTTTGTTTTTTTTGCATTTTTTTTTTTTTTTTTGCATTTTTTTTTTTTTTTGCATTTTTTTTTTTTTTGCATTTTTTTTTTTTTTTTTTGCATTTTTTTTTTTTTTTTTTGCATTTTTTTTTTTTTTTTTGCATTTTTTTTTTGCATTTTTTTTGCATTTTTTTGCGTTTTTTTGCATTTTTTTGTGTATTTTTTTTGCAATTTTTTGCATTTTTTTGCATTTTTTTTGTTTTTTTTGCATTTTTTTGTGTTTTTTTTGCATTTTTTTGTGTTTTTTTTTGCATTTTTTGTGTTTTTTTTGCATTTTTTTGTTTTTTTGCATTTTTTTTTTTTTGTTGCATTTTTTTGTGTTTTTTTTTGCATTTTTTTTTTGCATTTTTTTGTGTTTTTTTGCATTTATTTTTTTTTTTTTGCATTTTTTTTTTTTTGCATTTTTGTGTTTTTTTTTGCATTTTTTGTGGTTTTTTTGCATTTTTTTGTGTTTTTTTTGCATTTTTTTTGCATTTTTTTGTGTTTTTTTGGCAATTTTTTGTGGTTTTTTTGCATTTTTTTTGTTTTTTTTGCATTTTTTTTTTTTTTGCATTTTTTTTTTTATTTTTTTGCATTTTTTTGTTTTTTTTTGCATTTTTTTTTTTGCATTTTTTTGTGTTTTTTTTTGCATTTTTTTATGTTTTTTTGCATTTTTTTGTGGTTTTTTTTGCATTTTTTTTGTTTGTTTTTTTACATTTTTTTGTGGGGTTTTTTTGCATTTTTTGCGGGGTTTTTTTGCATTTTTTTGTGGTTTTTTTGCATTTTTTTGTGTTTTTTTTTTGCATTTTTTTGTGTTTTTTTTGCATTTTTTTTTTTTTTGCATTTTTTTTGCATTTTTTTGTGTTTTTTTTCATTTTTTTTGTTTTTTTTGCATTTTTTTGTTTTTTTTTTGCATTTTTTGTATTTTTTTTTTTTTTTTTTTTTTTTTTTTTTGCATTTTTTTTTTTTTTTTTTGCATTTTTTTGTTTTTTTTTGCATTTTTTTTTTTGCATTTTTTGCATTTTTGTGGTTTTTTTTGCATTTTTTGTGGTTTTTTTGCATTTTTTGTGGTTTTTTTGCATTTTTTTGTGGTTTTTTTGCATTTTTTTTGCATTTTTTTGTGTTTTTTTGGCAATTTTTTGTGTTTTTTTTGCATTTTTTTTTTTTTTTTTGCATTTTTTTTTTTTTTTTGCATTTTTTTTTTTTTGCATTTTTTTTTTTTGCATTTTTTTTTTTTTTGCATTTTTTTTTTTTTTTGCATTTTTTTTTTTTTTTTTTTTGCATTTTTTTGTGGTTTTTTTGCATTTTTTTGCGTTTTTTTTGCATTTTTTTTGCATTTTTTTGTGTTTTTTTGGCAATTTTTTGTGTTTTTTTTGCATTTTTTGTGTTTTTTTTGCATTTTTTTTTTTTTTTTTGCATTTTTTTTTTTTTGCATTTTTTTGTTTTTTTTTTGCATTTTTTTTTTTGCATTTTTTTGTGTTTTTTTTGCATTTTTTTATGTTTTTTTTTGCATTTTTTTGTGTTTTTTTGCATTTTTTTTTTTTTGCATTTTTTTTGCATTTTTTTGTGTTTTTTTTCATTTTTTTTGTTTTTTTTTGCATTTTTTTTTTTTTTTTTGCATTTTTTTTGCATTTTTTTTTTTTTTTGCATTTTTTTGTTTTTTTTTGCATTTTTTGTTTTTTTTGCAATTTTTTTTTTTTTTTGCATTTTTTTGTGTTTTTTTTTGCATTTTTTGCGGGGTTTTTTGCATTTTTTTGTGGTTTTTTTGCATTTTTTTTGCATTTTTTTTTTTTTTGCATTTTTTTGTTTTTTTGCATTTTTTGTGTTTTTTTTGCAATTTTTTTTTTTTTTTGCATTTTTTTTTTTTTTGCATTTTTGTGTTTTTTTTGCATTTTTGTGTTTTTTTTGCATTTTTTGTTGTTTTTTTTGCATTTTTTTGTGTTTTTTTTTTTTTTTTTTGTGTTTTTTTTTGCATTTTTTTTTTTGCATTTTTTTGTGTTTTTTTTGCATTTTTTTGTGTTTTTTTGCATTTTTTTTTTTTTTTTTTTTGCATTTTTTGTGTTTTTTTTGCATTTTTTTTTTTTTTTGCATTTTTTTTTTTTTTGCATTTTTTTTTTTTTTGCATTTTTTTTTTTTATTTTTTTTTATTTTTTTGTTTTTTTTTGCATTTTTTTTTTTGCATTTTTTTGTGTTTTTTTTGCATTTTTTTTGTTTTTTTTTTGCATTTTTTTTTTTTATTTTTTTTTATTTTTTTGTTTTTTTTTGCATTTTTTTTTTTGCATTTTTTTGTTTTTTTTTTGCATTTTTTTTTTTGCTTTTTTTTGTGTTTTTTTTGCATTTTTTTTGTTTGTTTTTTTGCATTTTTTTGTGGGTTTTTTTGCATTTTTTGCGGGGTTTTTTTGCATTTTTTTGTGGTTTTTTTGCATTTTTTTGTGTTTTTTTTTTGCATTTTTTACGGGTTTTTTTGCATTTTTTTGTGTTTTTTTTGCATTTTTTTGTGTTTTTTTTGCAATTTTTTTTGGTTTTTTTTTGCATTTTTTTGTGTTTTTTTTTTGCATTTTTTACGGGTTTTTTTGCATTTTTTTGTGTTTTTTTTTTTTTTTTTTTTTTTTTTGTATTTTTTTTTTTTTGCATTTTTTTTTTTTTTGCATTTTTTTTTTTTTGCATTTTTGTGTTTTTTTTGCATTTTTGTGTTTTTTTTGCATTTTTTGTTGTTTTTTTTGCATTTTTTTTTTTTTTTTTTTTTTTTTTTTGTTTTTTTTTGCATTTTTTTGTTTTTTTTTGCATTTTTTTGTGTTTTTTTGCATTTTTTTTTTTTTTTTTTTTGCATTTTTTTTTTTTTTTTTGCATTTTTTTTTTTTTTTTTGCATTTTTTTTTTTTTGCATTTTTTTTTTTTTTGCATTTTTTTTTTTTTGCATTTTTTTTTTTTTTTTGCATTTTTTTTTTTTTTTTTTTTGCATTTTTTTGTTTTTGTTTTGCATTTTTTTTTTTTGCATTTTTTTGTGTTTTTTTTGCATTTTTTTATGTTTTTTTTGCATTTTTTTGTGGTTTTTTTTTGCATTTTTTTTTTTTTTTTTTTTGCATTTTTTTGTGGGTTTTTTTTGCATTTTTTGCGGGGTTTTTTTGCATTTTTTTGTGGTTTTTTTGCATTTTTTTTTGCATTTTTTTGTGTTTTTTTGGCAATTTTTTGTGTTTTTTTTGCATTTTTTGTATTTTTTTTTTTTTTTTTTTTTTTTTTTTTTGCATTTTTTTTTTTTTTTTTTGCATTTTTTTTTTTTTTTTTGCATTTTTTTTTTTGCATTTTTTGCATTTTTGTGGTTTTTTTTGCATTTTTTGTGGTTTTTTTGCATTTTTTGTGGTTTTTTTGCATTTTTTTGTGGTTTTTTTGCATTTTTTTTGCATTTTTTTGTGTTTTTTTGGCAATTTTTTGTGTTTTTTTTGCATTTTTTTTTTTTTTTTTGCATTTTTTTTTTTTTTTTGCATTTTTTTTTTTTTGCATTTTTTTTTTTTGCATTTTTTTTTTTTTTGCATTTTTTTTTTTTTTTGCATTTTTTTTTTTTTTTTTTTTTGCATTTTTTTGTGGTTTTTTTGCATTTTTTTGCGTTTTTTTTGCATTTTTTTTGCATTTTTTTGTGTTTTTTTGGCAATTTTTTGTGTTTTTTTTGCATTTTTTGTGTTTTTTTTGCATTTTTTTTTTTTTTTTTGCATTTTTTTTTTTTTGCATTTTTTTGTTTTTTTTTTGCATTTTTTTTTTTGCATTTTTTTGTGTTTTTTTTGCATTTTTTTATGTTTTTTTTTGCATTTTTTTGTGTTTTTTTGCATTTTTTTTTTTTTGCATTTTTTTTGCATTTTTTTGTGTTTTTTTTCATTTTTTTTGTTTTTTTTTTGCATTTTTTTTTTTTTTTTTGCATTTTTTTTGCATTTTTTTTTTTTTTTGCATTTTTTTGTTTTTTTTTGCATTTTTTGTTTTTTTTGCAATTTTTTATTTTTTTTGCATTTTTTTGTGTTTTTTTTTTGCATTTTTTGCGGGGTTTTTTGCATTTTTTTGTGGTTTTTTTGCATTTTTTTTGCATTTTTTTTTTTTTTGCATTTTTTTGTTTTTTTGCATTTTTTGTGTTTTTTTTGCAATTTTTTTTTTTTTTTGCATTTTTTTTTTTTTTTGCATTTTTGTGTTTTTTTTGCATTTTTGTGTTTTTTTTGCATTTTTTGTTGGTTTTTTTGCATTTTTTTGTGTTTTTTTTTTTTTTTTTGTGTTTTTTTTTGCATTTTTTTTTTTGCATTTTTTTGTGTTTTTTTTGCATTTTTTTGTGTTTTTTTGCATTTTTTTTTTTTTTTTTTTTGCATTTTTTGTGTTTTTTTTGCATTTTTTTTTTTTTTTGCATTTTTTTTTTTTTTGCATTTTTTTTTTTTTTGCATTTTTTTTTTTTATTTTTTTTTATTTTTTTGTTTTTTTTTGCATTTTTTTTTTTGCATTTTTTTGTGTTTTTTTTGCATTTTTTTTGTTTTTTTTTTGCATTTTTTTTTTTTATTTTTTTTTATTTTTTTGTTTTTTTTTGCATTTTTTTTTTTGCATTTTTTTTTTTTTTTTTTTGCATTTTTTTGTTTTTTTTTTGCATTTTTTTTTTTGCATTTTTTTGTGTTTTTTTTGCATTTTTTTTGTTTGTTTTTTTGCATTTTTTTGTGGGTTTTTTTGCATTTTTTGCGGGGTTTTTTTGCATTTTTTTGTGGTTTTTTTGCATTTTTTTGTGTTTTTTTTTTGCATTTTTTACGGGTTTTTTTGCATTTTTTTGTGGTTTTTTTGCATTTTTTTGTGTTTTTTTTGCAATTTTTTTTGTTTTTTTTTTGCATTTTTTTGTGTTTTTTTTTTGCATTTTTTACGGGTTTTTTTGCATTTTTTTGTGTTTTTTTTTTTTTTTTTTTTTTTTTTTGTATTTTTTTTTTTTTGCATTTTTTTTTTTTTTGCATTTTTTTTTTTTTGCATTTTTGTGTTTTTTTTGCATTTTTGTGTTTTTTTTGCATTTTTTGTTGTTTTTTTTGCATTTTTTTTTTTTTTTTTTTTTTTTTTTGTTTTTTTTTGCATTTTTTTGTTTTTTTTGCATTTTTTTGTGTTTTTTTGCATTTTTTTTTTTTTTTTTTTTGCATTTTTTTTTTTTTTTTTGCATTTTTTTTTTTTTTTTTGCATTTTTTTTTTTTTGCATTTTTTTTTTTTTTGCATTTTTTTTTTTTTGCATTTTTTTTTTTTTTTTGCATTTTTTTTTTTTTTTTTTTGCATTTTTTTGTTTTTGTTTTGCATTTTTTTTTTTGCATTTTTTTGTGTTTTTTTTGCATTTTTTTATGTTTTTTTTGCATTTTTTTGTGGTTTTTTTTTGCATTTTTTTTTTTTTTTTTTTTGCATTTTTTTGTGGGTTTTTTTTGCATTTTTTGCGGGGTTTTTTTGCATTTTTTTGTGGTTTTTTTGCATTTTTTTTTGCATTTTTTTGTGTTTTTTTGGCAATTTTTTGTGTTTTTTTTGCATTTTTTTATGTTTTTTTTTGCATTTTTTTGTGTTTTTTTGCATTTTTTTTTTTTTGCATTTTTTTTGCATTTTTTTGTGTTTTTTTTCATTTTTTTTGTTTTTTTTTTGCATTTTTTTGTTTTTTTTTTGCATTTTTGTGTTTTTTTTGCATTTTTGTGTTTTTTTTGCATTTTTTTTTTTTTTGCATTTTTTTTTTTTTTGCATTTTTTTTTTTTATTTGTTTTTATTTTTTTGTTTTTTTTTGCATTTTTTTTTTTGCATTTTTTTGTGTTTTTTTTGCATTTTTTTTGTTTTTTTTTTGCATTTTTTTTTTTTATTTTTTTTTATTTTTTTGTTTTTTTTTGCATTTTTTTTTTTGCATTTTTTTTTTTTTTTTTTTGCATTTTTTTGTTTTTTTTTTGCATTTTTTTTTTGCATTTTTTTGTGTTTTTTTTGCATTTTTTTATGTTTTTTTTGCATTTTTTTGTGGTTTTTTTTTGCATTTTTTTTTTTTTTTTTTTGCATTTTTTTGTGGGTTTTTTTTGCATTTTTTGCGGGGTTTTTTTGCATTTTTTTGTGGTTTTTTTGCATTTTTTTTGCGATTTTTTGTGTTTTTTTTGCATTTTTTTTTTTTTTGCATTTTTTTTTTTTTTGCATTTTTTTTTTTTTTGCATTTTTTTTTTTTATTTTTTTTTATTTTTTTGTTTTTTTTTGCATTTTTTTTTTGGCATTTTTTTGTGTTTTTTTTGCATTTTTTTTGTTTTTTTTTTTGCATTTTTTTGTGGGTTTTTTTTGCATTTTTTGCGGGGTTTTTTTGCATTTTTTTGTGGTTTTTTTGCATTTTTTTGTGTTTTTTTTTGCATTTTTTTGTGTTTTTTTTGCATTTTTTTTTTTTTTGCATTTTTTTTGCATTTTTTTGTGTTTTTTTTCATTTTTTTTGTTTTTTTTGCATTTTTTTTTTTTTTTTTTGCATTTTTTTGTGTTTTTTTTTGCATTTTTTACGGGTTTTTTTGCATTTTTTTGTGGTTTTTTTGCATTTTTTTGTGTTTTTTTTGCAATTTTTTTTGTTTTTTTTTTGCATTTTTTTGTGTTTTTTTTTTGCATTTTTTACGGGTTTTTTTGCATTTTTTTGTGTTTTTTTTTTTTTTTTTTTTTTTTTTTTGTATTTTTTTTTTTTTGCATTTTTTTTTTTTTTTGCATTTTTTTTTTTTTGCATTTTTGTGTTTTTTTTGCATTTTTGTGTTTTTTTTGCATTTTTTGTTGTTTTTTTTGCATTTTTTTTTTTTTTTTTTTTTTTTTTTGTTTTTTTTTGCATTTTTTTTTGTTTTTTTTTGCATTTTTTTGTGTTTTTTTGCATTTTTTTTTTTTTTTTTTTTGCATTTTTTTTGTTTTTTTTGCATTTTTTTTTATTTTTTTGCATTTTTTTTTTTTTGCATTTTTTTTTTTTTTGCATTTTTTTTTTTTTGCATTTTTTTTTTTTTTTTGCATTTTTTTTTTTTTTTTTTTTGCATTTTTTTGTTTTTTTTTTGCATTTTTTTTTTTGCATTTTTTTGTGTTTTTTTTGCATTTTTTTATGTTTTTTTTGCATTTTTTTGTGGTTTTTTTTTGCATTTTTTTTTTTTTTTTTTTTGCATTTTTTTGTGGGTTTTTTTTGCATTTTTTGCGGGGTTTTTTTGCATTTTTTTGTGGTTTTTTTGCATTTTTTTTTGCATTTTTTTGTGTTTTTTTTGGCAATTTTTTGTGTTTTTTTTGCATTTTTTTATGTTTTTTTTTGCATTTTTTTGTGTTTTTTTGCATTTTTTTTTTTTTGCATTTTTTTTGCATTTTTTTGTGTTTTTTTTCATTTTTTTTGTTTTTTTTTGCATTTTTTTGTTTTTTTTTTTGCATTTTTTTTGCATTTTTTTTTTTTTTGTTTTTTTTTGTTTTTTTTTGCATTTTTTGTGGTTTTTTTGCATTTTTTTTTGCATTTTTTTATGTTTTTTTTTGCATTTTTTTGTGTTTTTTTGCATTTTTTTTTTTTTGCATTTTTTTTGCATTTTTTTGTGTTTTTTTTCATTTTTTTTGTTTTTTTTTGCATTTTTTTGTTTTTTTTTTTGCATTTTTTTTGCATTTTTTTGTGTTTTTTTTCATTTTTTGTGTATTTTTTTTTTTTTTTTGCTTTTTTTTTTTTTTTTTGCATTTTTTTGTGTTTTTTTTGCATTTTTTTTTTTGCATTTTTTTGTGTTTTTTTTGCATTTTTTTGCGTTTTTTTTGCATTTTTTTGTGTTTTTTTTGCATTTTTTTGTGTTTTTTTTGCATTTTTTTGTGTTTTTTTTGCATTTTTTTGTGTTTTTTTTTTTTTTTTGCATTTTTTTGTGTTTTTTTTTGCATTTTTTTGCATTTTTTTGGCATTTTTTTGCGTTTTTTTGCATTTTTTTGTGTATTTTTTTTTTTTTTGCTTTTTTTTTTTTTTTTGCATTTTTTTTTTTTGCATTTTTTTTTTTTTGCATTTTTTTTTTTTTGCATTTTTTTTTTTTTTTTGCATTTTTTTTTTTTTTTTTTTTGCATTTTTTTGTTTTTTTTTTGCATTTTTTTTTTTGCATTTTTTTGCATTTTTTTGGCATTTTTTTGCGTTTTTTTGCATTTTTTTGTGTATTTTTTTTTTTTTTTTGCTTTTTTTTTTTTTTTTTTGCATTTTTTTGTTTTTTTTGCATTTTTTTTTTTGCATTTTTTTGTGTTTTTTTTGCATTTTTTTGCGTTTTTTTTGCATTTTTTTGTGTTTTTTTTGCATTTTTTTGTGTTTTTTTTGCATTTTTTTGCATTTTTTTGGCATTTTTTTGCGTTTTTTTGCATTTTTTTGTGTATTTTTTTTTTTTTTTGCTTTTTTTTTTTTTTTTTGCATTTTTTTTTTTTTGCATTTTTTTTTTTTTTGCATTTTTTTTTTTTTGCATTTTTTTTTTTTTTTTGCATTTTTTTTTTTTTTTTTTTTGCATTTTTTTGTTTTTTTTTTGCATTTTTTTTTTTGCATTTTTTTGTGTTTTTTTTGCATTTTTTTATGTTTTTTTTGCATTTTTTTGTGGTTTTTTTTTGCATTTTTTTTTTTTTTTTTTTTGCATTTTTTTGTGGGTTTTTTTTGCATTTTTTGCGGGGTTTTTTTGCATTTTTTTGTGGTTTTTTTGCATTTTTTTTTGCATTTTTTTTTTTTTTTTGGCAATTTTTTGTGTTTTTTTTGCATTTTTTTATGGTTTTTTTTGCATTTTTTTGTGTTTTTTTGCATTTTTTTTTTTTTGCATTTTTTTTGCATTTTTTTGTGTTTTTTTTCATTTTTTTTGTTTTTTTTTGCATTTTTTTGTTTTTTTTTTTGCATTTTTTTTGCATTTTTTTTTTTTTTTGCATTTTTTTGTTTTTTTTTGCATTTTTTGTGTTTTTTTTGCAATTTTTTATTTTTTTTGCATTTTTTTGTGTTTTTTTTTTGCATTTTTTGCGGGGTTTTTTGCATTTTTTTGTGGTTTTTTTGCATTTTTTTTGCATTTTTTTGTTTTTTTGGCAATTTTTTGTGTTTTTTTTGCATTTTTTTTGTGTTTTTTTTGCATTTTTTTTTTTTTTTTTTGCATTTTTTTTTTTTTGCATTTTTTTTTTTTTTTTGCATTTTTTTTTTTTGCATTTTTGTGTTTTTTTTGCATTTTTTGTTGTTTTTTTTGCATTTTTTTGTGTTTTTTTTTGCATTTTTTTGTGGTTTTTTTTGCATTTTTTTTTTTGCATTTTTTAGTGTTTTTTTTGCATTTTTTAGTGTTTTTTTTTGCATTTTTTTGCATTTTTTTTGCATTTTTTGCGGGTTTTTTTGCATTTTTTTGTGGTTTTTTTGCATTTTTTTTTTTTGCATTTTTTTTTTTTTTTTTTTTGTATTTTTTTTTTTTTTGCATTTTTTTTTTTTTTTGCATTTTTGTGTTTTTTTTGCATTTTTGTGTTTTTTTTTTTTTTTGTTGTTTTTTTTGCATTTTTTGTGTTTTTTTTTTTTTTTTTGTGTTTTTTTTGCATTTTTTTTTTTTGCATTTTTTTGTGTTTTTTTTGCATTTTTTTGTGTTTTTTTGCATTTTTTTTTTTTTTTTTTTTTGCATTTTTTTTTTTTTTTTGCATTTTTTTTTTTTTTTTTGCATTTTTTTGTGTTTTTTTTTGCATTTTTTTTTTGCATTTTTTTTTTTTTTGCATTTTTGTGTTTTTTTTTGCATTTTTTTGTGGTTTTTTTGCATTTTTTTGTGGTTTTTTTGCATTTTTTTGAATTTTTTTGTGTTTTTTTGGCAATTTTTTGTGTTTTTTTTGCATTTTTTTTGTGTTTTTTTTGCATTTTTTTTTTTTTTTTTGCATTTTTTTTTTTTTGCATTTTTTTTTTTTTTGCATTTTTTTTTTTTTTGCATTTTTTTTTTTTTTTTTGCATTTTTTTTTTTTTTTTTTTTGCATTATTTTGTTTTTTTTTTGCATTTTTTTTTTGCATTTTTTTGTGTTTTTTTTGCATTTTTTTATGTTTTTTTTGCATTTTTTTGTGTTTTTTTTGCATTTTTTTGTGTTTTTTTGCATTTTTTTTTTTTTTTTTTTGCATTTTTTTGTGTTTTTTTTGCATTTTTTTGTGTTTTTTTGCATTTTTTTTTTTTTTTTTTTTGCATTTTTTTTTTTTTTTTTTGCATTTTTTTTTTTGCATTTTTTTGTGTTTTTTTTGCATTTTTTTGTGTTTTTTTTTGCATTTTTTTTTTGCATTTTTTTTTTTTTGCATTTTTGTGTTTTTTTTTGCATTTTTTTGTGGTTTTTTTGCATTTTTTTGTGGTTTTTTTGCATTTTTTTGAATTTTTTTGTGTTTTTTTGGCAATTTTTTGTGTTTTTTTTGCATTTTTTTTGTGTTTTTTTTGCATTTTTTTTTTTTTTTTTGCATTTTTTTTTTTTTGCATTTTTTTTTTTTGGCATTTTTTTGTGTTTTTTTTTGCATTTTTTTTATTGCATTTTTTAGTGTTTTTTTTTGCATTTTTTTGTGTTTTTTTGCATTTTTTTTTTTTTTTTTATGCATTTTTTTTTTTTTTTTTGCATTTTTTTTGTGTTTTTTTGGCAATTTTTTGTGGTTTTTTTGCATTTTTTTTGTGTTTTTTTTGCATTTTTTGTGTTTTTTTTGCATTTTTTTTTTTTTTGCTTTTTTTTTTTTTTTTTTTGCTTTTTTTTTTTTTGCATTTTTGTGTTTTTTTTTTGCATTTTTTTTGTTTTTTTTGCATTTTTGTGTTTTTTTGCATTTTTTGTTGTTTTTTTTGCATTTTTTTGTGTTTTTTTTGCATTTTTTTGTGTTTTTTTATTTTTTTTTGGTGTTTTTTTGCATTTTTTTTTTTTTTTTTTGCTTTTTTTTTTTTTTTTTTTTGCATTTTTTTTTTTTTTTTTTTTGCATTTTTTTTTTTTTTTTTGCATTTTTTTTTTTGCATTTTTTTGTGTTTTTTTTTTGCATTTTTTTGCATTTTTTTTTGCATTTTTTTGCGTTTTTTTGCATTTTTTTGTGTATTTTTTTTTTTTTTTGCATTTTTTTGCGTTTTTTTGCATTTTTTTGTGTATTTTTTTTTTTTTTTTGCTTTTTTTTTTTTTTTTTGCATTTTTTTGTGTTTTTTTTTGCATTTTTTTTTTTGCATTTTTTTGTGTTTTTTTTGCATTTTTTTGCGTTTTTTTTGCATTTTTTTGTGTTTTTTTTGCATTTTTTTGTGTTTTTTTGCATTTTTTGTGTTTTTTTTGCATTTTTTTGTGTTTTTTTTTGCATTTTTTTTTTGCATTTTTTTGTTTTTTTTTTGCATTTTTTTTTTTTTTTTGCATTTTTTTTTTTTTTGCATTTTTGTGTTTTTTTTGCATTTTTTTGTGGTTTTTTTGCATTTTTTTTGTGGTTTTTTTGCATTTTTTTTTGCATTTTTTTGTGTTTTTTTGGCAATTTTTTGTGTTTTTTTTGCATTTTTTTTTTTTTTTTTGCATTTTTTTTTTTTTTTTTTGCTTTTTTTTTTTTTTGCATTTTTGTGTTTTTTTTTTGCATTTTTTGTTGTTTTTTTTGCATTTTTTTGTGTTTTTTTTGCATTTTTTTGTGGTTTTTTTTGCATTTTTTTTTTTTTGCATTTTTTTGTGTTTTTTTGCATTTTTTTTGTTTTTTTTGCAATTTTTTTTTTTTTTTTTTGCATTTTTTTGTTTTTTTTTTGCATTTTTTTGTGTTTTTTTTGCATTTTTTGTTGTTTTTTTTGCATTTTTTTGCATTTTTTTTGCATTTTTTTGCGTTTTTTTTTGCATTTTTTTGTTTTTTTGCATTTTTTTTTTTGCATTTTTTTGTGTTTTTTTTGCATTTTTTTGTGGTTTTTTTGCATTTTTTTGTTTTTTTTTTTTTTTTGTGTTTTTTTGCATTTTTTTTTTTTTTTTTTGCTTTTTTTTTTTTTTTTTTTTGCATTTTTTTGTGTTTTTTTTTTTTGTGTTTTTTTTTTTTTTTTGCATTTTTTGTTTTTTTTTTTTTTTTTTGTGTTTTTTTGCATTTTTTTTTTTTTTTTTTGCTTTTTTTTTTTTTTTTTTTGCATTTTTTTGTGTTTTTTTTTTTGCATTTTTTTTTTGTTTTTTGCATTTTTTAGTGTTTTTTTTTGCATTTTTTTTTTTTGCATTTTTTTGTGTTTTTTTGCATTTTTTTTTTTTTTTTTGCATTTTTGGTGTTTTTTTTGCATTTTTTTGTTTTTTTGCATTTTTTTTTTTTGCTTTTTTTTTTTTGCATTTTTGTGTTTTTTTTTGCATTTTTTGTTGTTTTTTTTGCATTTTTTTTTTTTTTTTTGCATTTTTTTGTGTTTTTTTTTGCATTTTTTTTTTTTGCATTTTTTTGTTTTTTTTTGCATTTTTTTTGTTTGTTTTTTTTGCATTTTTTTTTATGTTTTTTTGCATTTTTTTGTGTTTTTTTTGCAATTTTTTTTTTTTTTTTTTGCATTTTTGTGTTTTTTTTGCATTTTTTGTTGTTTTTTTTGCATTTTTGGTGTTTTTTTTGCATTTTTTTTTTTTTTTTGCATTTTTTTTTTTTTTTTTTTGCATTTTTTTTTTTTTTTTTGCATTTTTTTTGCATTTTTTTGTGGTTTTTTTTGCATTTTTTTTTGCATTTTTTTGTGTTTTTTTTGCATTTTTTTGCATTTTTTTTGCATTTTTTTGTGTTTTTTTTGCATTTTTTTGTGTTTTTTTTGCATTTTTTTGTGTTTTTTTTGCATTTTTTTGTGTTTTTTTGCATTTTTTTTGTTTTTTTTTTTGCATTTTTTTGTGGTTTTTTTTGCATTTTTTGCGGGGTTTTTTTTGCATTTTTTTGTGTTTTTTTTCATTTTTTTTTTTTTTTTGCATTTATTTTTTTTTTTTTGCATTTTTTTTGCATTTTTTTTTTTTTTTTTTTGCATTTTTTTGGGGGGTTTTTTTGCATTTTTTTTTTTTTTTTTTTGCAATTTTTTTTTCATTTTTTTTGCATTTTTTGTGGTTTTTTTGCATTTTTTTGTGTTTTTTTTATTTTTTTTTTTTTTTTTTGCATTTTTTTTTTTTTGCATTTTTTATTTTTTGCATTTTTTATTTTTTTGCATTTTTGTGTTTTTTTTTTGCATTTTTTGTTGTTTTTTTTGCATTTTTTTGTGTTTTTTTTGCATTTTTTTGTGTTTTTTTTTGCATTTTTTTTTTTTTGCATTTTTTTGTGTTTTTTTTTGCATTTTTTGTGTTTTTTTTGTATTTTTTGTGTTTTTTTGCATTTTTTTGTTTTTTTTTTGCATTTTTTTGTTTTTTTTTTGCATTTTTTTGTGTTTTTTTTTGCATTTTTTGCGGGTTTTTTTGCATTTTTTTGTGTTTTTTTTGCATTTTTTTTGCATTTTTTTGTGTTTTTTTGGCAATTTTTTGTGTTTTTTTGCATTTTTTTTGTGTTTTTTTGCATTTTTTTTTGCATTTTTTTGTGTTTTTTTTTTGCATTTTTTGCGGGTTTTTTTGCATTTTTTTGTGGTTTTTTTGCATTTTTTTTGCATTTTTTTGTGTTTTTTTGGTAATTTTTTGTGTTTTTTTGCATTTTTTTTGTGTTTTTTTGCATTTTTTTTTGCATTTTTTGCAGGTTTTTTTGCATTTTTTTGTGGTTTTTTTGCATTTTTTTTTTTTTTTTGCATTTTTTTTTTTTTTTTTGCATTTTTTTTTTTTTTGCATTTTTTTTTTTTTTTTGCATTTTTTTGTGGTTTTTTTGCATTTTTTTTGTGGTTTTTTTGCATTTTTTTTGCATTTTTTGTGTTTTTTTTGGCAATTTTTTGTGTTTTTTTTGCATTTTTTTTGTTTTTTTTGCATTTTTTTTTTTTTTTTTTGCATTTTTTTTTTTTTTTGCATTTTTTTTTTTTTTGCATTTTTTTTTTTTTTTTTTTTGCATTTTTTTTTTTTTTTTTTGCATTTTTTTTTTTTTTTTTGCATTTTTTTTTTGCATTTTTTTTGCATTTTTTTGCGTTTTTTTGCATTTTTTTGTGTATTTTTTTTGCAATTTTTTGCATTTTTTTGCATTTTTTTTGTTTTTTTTGCATTTTTTTGTGTTTTTTTTGCATTTTTTTGTGTTTTTTTTTGCATTTTTTGTGTTTTTTTTGCATTTTTTTGTTTTTTTGCATTTTTTTTTTTTTGTTGCATTTTTTTGTGTTTTTTTTTGCATTTTTTTTTTGCATTTTTTTGTGTTTTTTTGCATTTATTTTTTTTTTTTTGCATTTTTTTTTTTTTGCATTTTTGTGTTTTTTTTTGCATTTTTTGTGGTTTTTTTGCATTTTTTTGTGTTTTTTTTTGCATTTTTTTTTGCATTTTTTTGTGTTTTTTTGGCAATTTTTTGTGGTTTTTTTGCATTTTTTTTGTTTTTTTTGCATTTTTTTTTTTTTTGCATTTTTTTTTTTATTTTTTTGCATTTTTTTGTTTTTTTTTGCATTTTTTTTTTTGCATTTTTTTGTGTTTTTTTTTGCATTTTTTTATGTTTTTTTGCATTTTTTTGTGGTTTTTTTTGCATTTTTTTTGTTTGTTTTTTTACATTTTTTTGTGGGGTTTTTTTGCATTTTTTGCGGGGTTTTTTTGCATTTTTTTGTGGTTTTTTTGCATTTTTTTGTGTTTTTTTTTTGCATTTTTTTGTGTTTTTTTTGCATTTTTTTTTTTTTTGCATTTTTTTTGCATTTTTTTGTGTTTTTTTTCATTTTTTTTGTTTTTTTTGCATTTTTTTTTTTTTTTTTTGCATTTTTTGTATTTTTTTTTTTTTTTTTTTTTTTTTTTTTTTGCATTTTTTTTTTTTTTTTTTGCATTTTTTTGTTTTTTTTTTGCATTTTTTTTTTTGCATTTTTTGCATTTTTGTGGTTTTTTTTGCATTTTTTGTGGTTTTTTTGCATTTTTTGTGGTTTTTTTGCATTTTTTTGTGGTTTTTTTGCATTTTTTTTGCATTTTTTTGTGTTTTTTTGGCAATTTTTTGTGTTTTTTTTGCATTTTTTTTTTTTTTTTTGCATTTTTTTTTTTTTTTTGCATTTTTTTTTTTTTGCATTTTTTTTTTTTGCATTTTTTTTTTTTTTGCATTTTTTTTTTTTTTTGCATTTTTTTTTTTTTTTTTTTTGCATTTTTTTGTGGTTTTTTTGCATTTTTTTGCGTTTTTTTTGCATTTTTTTTGCATTTTTTTGTGTTTTTTTGGCAATTTTTTGTGTTTTTTTTGCATTTTTTGTGTTTTTTTTGCATTTTTTTTTTTTTTTTTGCATTTTTTTTTTTTTGCATTTTTTTGTTTTTTTTTTGCATTTTTTTTTTTGCATTTTTTTGTGTTTTTTTTGCATTTTTTTATGTTTTTTTTTGCATTTTTTTGTGTTTTTTTGCATTTTTTTTTTTTTGCATTTTTTTTGCATTTTTTTGTGTTTTTTTTCATTTTTTTTGTTTTTTTTTGCATTTTTTTTTTTTTTTTTGCATTTTTTTTGCATTTTTTTTTTTTTTTGCATTTTTTTGTTTTTTTTTGCATTTTTTGTTTTTTTTGCAATTTTTTTTTTTTTTTGCATTTTTTTGTGTTTTTTTTTGCATTTTTTGCGGGGTTTTTTGCATTTTTTTGTGGTTTTTTTGCATTTTTTTTGCATTTTTTTTTTTTTTGCATTTTTTTTTTTTTTTGCATTTTTTGTGTTTTTTTTGCAATTTTTTTTTTTTTTTGCATTTTTTTTTTTTTTGCATTTTTGTGTTTTTTTTTGCATTTTTGTGTTTTTTTTGCATTTTTTGTTGTTTTTTTTGCATTTTTTTGTGTTTTTTTTTTTTTTTTTTGTGTTTTTTTTTGCATTTTTTTTTTTGCATTTTTTTGTGTTTTTTTTGCATTTTTTTGTGTTTTTTTGCATTTTTTTTTTTTTTTTTTTTGCATTTTTTGTGTTTTTTTTGCATTTTTTTTTTTTTTTGCATTTTTTTTTTTTTTGCATTTTTTTTTTTTTTGCATTTTTTTTTTTTATTTTTTTTTATTTTTTTGTTTTTTTTTGCATTTTTTTTTTTGCATTTTTTTGTGTTTTTTTTGCATTTTTTTTGTTTTTTTTTTGCATTTTTTTTTTTTATTTTTTTTTATTTTTTTGTTTTTTTTTGCATTTTTTTTTTTGCATTTTTTTGTTTTTTTTTTGCATTTTTTTTTTTGCTTTTTTTTGTGTTTTTTTTGCATTTTTTTTGTTTGTTTTTTTGCATTTTTTTGTGGGTTTTTTTGCATTTTTTGCGGGGTTTTTTTGCATTTTTTTGTGGTTTTTTTGCATTTTTTTGTGTTTTTTTTTTGCATTTTTTACGGGTTTTTTTGCATTTTTTTGTGTTTTTTTTGCATTTTTTTGTGTTTTTTTTGCAATTTTTTTTGGTTTTTTTTTGCATTTTTTTGTGTTTTTTTTTTGCATTTTTTACGGGTTTTTTTGCATTTTTTTGTGTTTTTTTTTTTTTTTTTTTTTTTTTTGTATTTTTTTTTTTTTGCATTTTTTTTTTTTTTGCATTTTTTTTTTTTTGCATTTTTGTGTTTTTTTTGCATTTTTGTGTTTTTTTTGCATTTTTTGTTGTTTTTTTTGCATTTTTTTTTTTTTTTTTTTTTTTTTTTTGTTTTTTTTTGCATTTTTTTGTTTTTTTTGCATTTTTTTGTGTTTTTTTGCATTTTTTTTTTTTTTTTTTTTGCATTTTTTTTTTTTTTTTTGCATTTTTTTTTTTTTTTTTGCATTTTTTTTTTTTTGCATTTTTTTTTTTTTTGCATTTTTTTTTTTTTGCATTTTTTTTTTTTTTTTGCATTTTTTTTTTTTTTTTTTTTGCATTTTTTTGTTTTTGTTTTGCATTTTTTTTTTTTGCATTTTTTTGTGTTTTTTTTGCATTTTTTTATGTTTTTTTTGCATTTTTTTGTGGTTTTTTTTTGCATTTTTTTTTTTTTTTTTTTTGCATTTTTTTGTGGGTTTTTTTTGCATTTTTTGCGGGGTTTTTTTGCATTTTTTTGTGGTTTTTTTGCATTTTTTTTTGCATTTTTTTGTGTTTTTTTGGCAATTTTTTGTGTTTTTTTTGCATTTTTTGTATTTTTTTTTTTTTTTTTTTTTTTTTTTTTTGCATTTTTTTTTTTTTTTTTTGCATTTTTTTTTTTTTTTTTGCATTTTTTTTTTTGCATTTTTTGCATTTTTGTGGTTTTTTTTGCATTTTTTGTGGTTTTTTTGCATTTTTTGTGGTTTTTTTGCATTTTTTTGTGGTTTTTTTGCATTTTTTTTGCATTTTTTTGTGTTTTTTTGGCAATTTTTTGTGTTTTTTTTTGCATTTTTTTTTTTTTTTTTGCATTTTTTTTTTTTTTTTGCATTTTTTTTTTTTTGCATTTTTTTTTTTTGCATTTTTTTTTTTTTTGCATTTTTTTTTTTTTTTGCATTTTTTTTTTTTTTTTTTTTTGCATTTTTTTGTGGTTTTTTTGCATTTTTTTGCGTTTTTTTTGCATTTTTTTTGCATTTTTTTGTGTTTTTTTGGCAATTTTTTGTGTTTTTTTTGCATTTTTTGTGTTTTTTTTGCATTTTTTTTTTTTTTTTTGCATTTTTTTTTTTTTGCATTTTTTTGTTTTTTTTTTGCATTTTTTTTTTTGCATTTTTTTGTGTTTTTTTTGCATTTTTTTATGTTTTTTTTTGCATTTTTTTGTGTTTTTTTGCATTTTTTTTTTTTTTGCATTTTTTTTGCATTTTTTTGTGTTTTTTTTCATTTTTTTTTTTTTTTTTTGCATTTTTTTTTTTTTTTTTGCATTTTTTTTGCATTTTTTTTTTTTTTTGCATTTTTTTGTTTTTTTTTGCATTTTTTGTTTTTTTTGCAATTTTTTATTTTTTTTGCATTTTTTTGTGTTTTTTTTTTGCATTTTTTGCGGGGTTTTTTGCATTTTTTTGTGGTTTTTTTGCATTTTTTTTGCATTTTTTTTTTTTTTGCATTTTTTTGTTTTTTTGCATTTTTTGTGTTTTTTTTGCAATTTTTTTTTTTTTTTGCATTTTTGTGTTTTTTTTGCATTTTTTGTTGGTTTTTTTGCATTTTTTTGTGTTTTTTTTTTTTTTTTTGTGTTTTTTTTTGCATTTTTTTTTTTGCATTTTTTTGTGTTTTTTTTGCATTTTTTTGTGTTTTTTTGCATTTTTTTTTTTTTTTTTTTTGCATTTTTTGTGTTTTTTTTGCATTTTTTTTTTTTTTTTTTTTGCATTTTTTTGTTTTTGTTTTGCATTTTTTTTTTTTGCATTTTTTTGTGTTTTTTTTGCATTTTTTTATGTTTTTTTTGCATTTTTTTGTGGTTTTTTTTTGCATTTTTTTTTTTTTTTTTTTTGCATTTTTTTGTGGGTTTTTTTTGCATTTTTTGCGGGGTTTTTTTGCATTTTTTTGTGGTTTTTTTGCATTTTTTTTTGCATTTTTTTGTGTTTTTTTGGCAATTTTTTGTGTTTTTTTTGCATTTTTTGTATTTTTTTTTTTTTTTTTTTTTTTTTTTTTTGCATTTTTTTTTTTTTTTTTTGCATTTTTTTTTTTTTTTTTGCATTTTTTTTTTTGCATTTTTTGCATTTTTGTGGTTTTTTTTGCATTTTTTGTGGTTTTTTTTGCATTTTTTGTGGTTTTTTTGCATTTTTTTGTGGTTTTTTTGCATTTTTTTTGCATTTTTTTGTGTTTTTTTGGCAATTTTTTGTGTTTTTTTTGCATTTTTTTTTTTTTTTTTGCATTTTTTTTTTTTTTTTGCATTTTTTTTTTTTTGCATTTTTTTTTTTTGCATTTTTTTTTTTTTTGCATTTTTTTTTTTTTTTGCATTTTTTTTTTTTTTTTTTTTTTGCATTTTTTTGTGGTTTTTTTGCATTTTTTTGCGTTTTTTTTGCATTTTTTTTGCATTTTTTTGTGTTTTTTTGGCAATTTTTTGTGTTTTTTTTGCATTTTTTGTGTTTTTTTTGCATTTTTTTTTTTTTTTTTGCATTTTTTTTTTTTTGCATTTTTTTGTTTTTTTTTTGCATTTTTTTTTTTGCATTTTTTTGTGTTTTTTTTGCATTTTTTTATGTTTTTTTTTGCATTTTTTTGTGTTTTTTTGCATTTTTTTTTTTTTGCATTTTTTTTGCATTTTTTTGTGTTTTTTTTCATTTTTTTTTTTTTTTTTTGCATTTTTTTTTTTTTTTTTGCATTTTTTTTGCATTTTTTTTTTTTTTTGCATTTTTTTGTTTTTTTTTGCATTTTTTGTTTTTTTTGCAATTTTTTATTTTTTTTGCATTTTTTTGTGTTTTTTTTTTGCATTTTTTGCGGGGTTTTTTGCATTTTTTTGTGGTTTTTTTGCATTTTTTTTGCATTTTTTTTTTTTTTGCATTTTTTTGTTTTTTTGCATTTTTTGTGTTTTTTTTGCAATTTTTTTTTTTTTTTGCATTTTTGTGTTTTTTTTGCATTTTTTGTTGGTTTTTTTGCATTTTTTTGTGTTTTTTTTTTTTTTTTTGTGTTTTTTTTTGCATTTTTTTTTTTGCATTTTTTTGTGTTTTTTTTGCATTTTTTTGTGTTTTTTTGCATTTTTTTTTTTTTTTTTTTTGCATTTTTTGTGTTTTTTTTGCATTTTTTTTTTTTTTTGCATTTTTTTTTTTTTTGCATTTTTTTTTTTTTTGCATTTTTTTTTTTTATTTTTTTTTATTTTTTTGTTTTTTTTTGCATTTTTTTTTTTGCATTTTTTTGTGTTTTTTTTGCATTTTTTTTGTTTTTTTTTTGCATTTTTTTTTTTTATTTTTTTTTATTTTTTTGTTTTTTTTTGCATTTTTTTTTTTGCATTTTTTTTTTTTTTTTTTTGCATTTTTTTGTTTTTTTTTTGCATTTTTTTTTTTGCATTTTTTTGTGTTTTTTTTGCATTTTTTTTGTTTGTTTTTTTGCATTTTTTTGTGGGTTTTTTTGCATTTTTTGCGGGGTTTTTTTGCATTTTTTTGTGGTTTTTTTGCATTTTTTTGTGTTTTTTTTTTGCATTTTTTACGGGTTTTTTTGCATTTTTTTGTGGTTTTTTTGCATTTTTTTGTGTTTTTTTTGCAATTTTTTTTGTTTTTTTTTTGCATTTTTTTGTGTTTTTTTTTTGCATTTTTTACGGGTTTTTTTGCATTTTTTTGTGTTTTTTTTTTTTTTTTTTTTTTTTTTTGTATTTTTTTTTTTTTGCATTTTTTTTTTTTTTGCATTTTTTTTTTTTTGCATTTTTGTGTTTTTTTTGCATTTTTGTGTTTTTTTTGCATTTTTTGTTGTTTTTTTTGCATTTTTTTTTTTTTTTTTTTTTTTTTTTGTTTTTTTTTGCATTTTTTTGTTTTTTTTGCATTTTTTTGTGTTTTTTTGCATTTTTTTTTTTTTTTTTTTTGCATTTTTTTTTTTTTTTTTGCATTTTTTTTTTTTTTTTTGCATTTTTTTTTTTTTGCATTTTTTTTTTTTTTGCATTTTTTTTTTTTTGCATTTTTTTTTTTTTTTTTGCATTTTTTTTTTTTTTTTTTTGCATTTTTTTGTTTTTGTTTTGCATTTTTTTTTTTGCATTTTTTTGTGTTTTTTTTGCATTTTTTTATGTTTTTTTTGCATTTTTTTGTGGTTTTTTTTTGCATTTTTTTTTTTTTTTTTTTTGCATTTTTTTGTGGGTTTTTTTTGCATTTTTTGCGGGGTTTTTTTGCATTTTTTTGTGGTTTTTTTGCATTTTTTTTTGCATTTTTTTGTGTTTTTTTGGCAATTTTTTGTGTTTTTTTTGCATTTTTTTATGTTTTTTTTTGCATTTTTTTGTGTTTTTTTGCATTTTTTTTTTTTTGCATTTTTTTTGCATTTTTTTGTGTTTTTTTTCATTTTTTTTGTTTTTTTTTTGCATTTTTTTGTTTTTTTTTTGCATTTTTGTGTTTTTTTTGCATTTTTGTGTTTTTTTTGCATTTTTTTTTTTTTTGCATTTTTTTTTTTTTTGCATTTTTTTTTTTTATTTGTTTTTATTTTTTTGTTTTTTTTTGCATTTTTTTTTTTGCATTTTTTTGTGTTTTTTTTGCATTTTTTTTGTTTTTTTTTTGCATTTTTTTTTTTTATTTTTTTTTATTTTTTTGTTTTTTTTTGCATTTTTTTTTTTGCATTTTTTTTTTTTTTTTTTTGCATTTTTTTGTTTTTTTTTTGCATTTTTTTTTTGCATTTTTTTGTGTTTTTTTTGCATTTTTTTATGTTTTTTTTGCATTTTTTTGTGGTTTTTTTTTGCATTTTTTTTTTTTTTTTTTTGCATTTTTTTGTGGGTTTTTTTTGCATTTTTTGCGGGGTTTTTTTGCATTTTTTTGTGGTTTTTTTGCATTTTTTTTGCGATTTTTTGTGTTTTTTTTGCATTTTTTTTTTTTTTTGCATTTTTTTTTTTTTTGCATTTTTTTTTTTTTTGCATTTTTTTTTTTTATTTTTTTTTATTTTTTTGTTTTTTTTTGCATTTTTTTTTTGGCATTTTTTTGTGTTTTTTTTGCATTTTTTTTGTTTTTTTTTTTGCATTTTTTTGTGGGTTTTTTTTGCATTTTTTGCGGGGTTTTTTTGCATTTTTTTGTGGTTTTTTTGCATTTTTTTGTGTTTTTTTTTGCATTTTTTTGTGTTTTTTTTGCATTTTTTTTTTTTTTGCATTTTTTTTGCATTTTTTTGTGTTTTTTTTCATTTTTTTTGTTTTTTTTGCATTTTTTTTTTTTTTTTTTGCATTTTTTTGTGTTTTTTTTTGCATTTTTTACGGGTTTTTTTGCATTTTTTTGTGGTTTTTTTGCATTTTTTTGTGTTTTTTTTGCAATTTTTTTTGTTTTTTTTTTGCATTTTTTTGTGTTTTTTTTTTGCATTTTTTACGGGTTTTTTTGCATTTTTTTGTGTTTTTTTTTTTTTTTTTTTTTTTTTTTTGTATTTTTTTTTTTTTGCATTTTTTTTTTTTTTTGCATTTTTTTTTTTTTGCATTTTTGTGTTTTTTTTGCATTTTTGTGTTTTTTTTGCATTTTTTGTTGTTTTTTTTGCATTTTTTTTTTTTTTTTTTTTTTTTTTTTGTTTTTTTTTGCATTTTTTTTTGTTTTTTTTGCATTTTTTTGTGTTTTTTTGCATTTTTTTTTTTTTTTTTTTTGCATTTTTTTTGTTTTTTTTGCATTTTTTTTTATTTTTTTGCATTTTTTTTTTTTTGCATTTTTTTTTTTTTTGCATTTTTTTTTTTTTGCATTTTTTTTTTTTTTTTGCATTTTTTTTTTTTTTTTTTTTGCATTTTTTTGTTTTTTTTTTGCATTTTTTTTTTTGCATTTTTTTGTGTTTTTTTTGCATTTTTTTATGTTTTTTTTGCATTTTTTTGTGGTTTTTTTTTGCATTTTTTTTTTTTTTTTTTTTGCATTTTTTTGTGGGTTTTTTTTGCATTTTTTGCGGGGTTTTTTTGCATTTTTTTGTGGTTTTTTTGCATTTTTTTTTGCATTTTTTTGTGTTTTTTTTGGCAATTTTTTGTGTTTTTTTTGCATTTTTTTATGTTTTTTTTTGCATTTTTTTGTGTTTTTTTGCATTTTTTTTTTTTTGCATTTTTTTTGCATTTTTTTGTGTTTTTTTTCATTTTTTTTGTT
Organism: Zingel zingel; assembly: GCA_023566125.1. Taxonomy (NCBI): domain Eukaryota; kingdom Metazoa; phylum Chordata; class Actinopteri; order Perciformes; family Percidae; genus Zingel; species Zingel zingel. Next base: position 27,561 of record JAKRKW010000065.1, read on the forward strand.
TTTTTTTTGCATTTTTTTGTTTTTTTTTTTGCATTTTTTTTGCATTTTTTTTTTTTTTGTTTTTTTTTGTTTTTTTTTGCATTTTTTGTGGTTTTTTTGCATTTTTTTTTGCATTTTTTTATGTTTTTTTTTGCATTTTTTTGTGTTTTTTTGCATTTTTTTTTTTTTGCATTTTTTTTGCATTTTTTTGTGTTTTTTTTCATTTTTTTTGTTTTTTTTTGCATTTTTTTGTTTTTTTTTTTGCATTTTTTTTGCATTTTTTTGTGTTTTTTTTCATTTTTTGTGTATTTTTTTTTTTTTTTTGCTTTTTTTTTTTTTTTTTGCATTTTTTTGTGTTTTTTTTGCATTTTTTTTTTTGCATTTTTTTGTGTTTTTTTTGCATTTTTTTGCGTTTTTTTTGCATTTTTTTGTGTTTTTTTTGCATTTTTTTGTGTTTTTTTTGCATTTTTTTGTGTTTTTTTTGCATTTTTTTGTGTTTTTTTTTTTTTTTGCATTTTTTTGTGTTTTTTTTGCATTTTTTTGCATTTTTTTGGCATTTTTTTGCGTTTTTTTGCATTTTTTTGTGTATTTTTTTTTTTTTTTGCTTTTTTTTTTTTTTTTGCATTTTTTTTTTTTGCATTTTTTTTTTTTTGCATTTTTTTTTTTTTGCATTTTTTTTTTTTTTTTGCATTTTTTTTTTTTTTTTTTTTGCATTTTTTTGTTTTTTTTTTGCATTTTTTTTTTTGCATTTTTTTGCATTTTTTTGGCATTTTTTTGCGTTTTTTTGCATTTTTTTGTGTATTTTTTTTTTTTTTTGCTTTTTTTTTTTTTTTTTGCATTTTTTTGTTTTTTTTGCATTTTTTTTTTTGCATTTTTTTGTGTTTTTTTTGCATTTTTTTGCGTTTTTTTTGCATTTTTTTGTGTTTTTTTTGCATTTTTTTGTGTTTTTTTTGCATTTTTTTGCATTTTTTTGGCATTTTTTTGCGTTTTTTTGCATTTTTTTGTGTATTTTTTTTTTTTTTTGCTTTTTTTTTTTTTTTTTGCATTTTTTTTTTTTTGCATTTTTTTTTTTTTTGCATTTTTTTTTTTTTGCATTTTTTTTTTTTTTTTGCATTTTTTTTTTTTTTTTTTTTGCATTTTTTTGTTTTTTTTTTGCATTTTTTTTTTTGCATTTTTTTGTGTTTTTTTTGCATTTTTTTATGTTTTTTTTGCATTTTTTTGTGGTTTTTTTTTGCATTTTTTTTTTTTTTTTTTTTGCATTTTTTTGTGGGTTTTTTTTGCATTTTTTGCGGGGTTTTTTTGCATTTTTTTGTGGTTTTTTTGCATTTTTTTTTGCATTTTTTTTTTTTTTTTGGCAATTTTTTGTGTTTTTTTTGCATTTTTTTATGGTTTTTTTTGCATTTTTTTGTGTTTTTTTGCATTTTTTTTTTTTTGCATTTTTTTTGCATTTTTTTGTGTTTTTTTTCATTTTTTTTGTTTTTTTTTGCATTTTTTTGTTTTTTTTTTTGCATTTTTTTTGCATTTTTTTTTTTTTTTGCATTTTTTTGTTTTTTTTTGCATTTTTTGTGTTTTTTTTGCAATTTTTTATTTTTTTTGCATTTTTTTGTGTTTTTTTTTTGCATTTTTTGCGGGGTTTTTTGCATTTTTTTGTGGTTTTTTTGCATTTTTTTTGCATTTTTTTGTTTTTTTGGCAATTTTTTGTGTTTTTTTTGCATTTTTTTTGTGTTTTTTTTGCATTTTTTTTTTTTTTTTTTGCATTTTTTTTTTTTTGCATTTTTTTTTTTTTTTTGCATTTTTTTTTTTTGCATTTTTGTGTTTTTTTTGCATTTTTTGTTGTTTTTTTTGCATTTTTTTGTGTTTTTTTTTGCATTTTTTTGTGGTTTTTTTTGCATTTTTTTTTTTGCATTTTTTAGTGTTTTTTTTGCATTTTTTAGTGTTTTTTTTTGCATTTTTTTGCATTTTTTTTGCATTTTTTGCGGGTTTTTTTGCATTTTTTTGTGGTTTTTTTGCATTTTTTTTTTTTGCATTTTTTTTTTTTTTTTTTTTGTATTTTTTTTTTTTTTGCATTTTTTTTTTTTTTTGCATTTTTGTGTTTTTTTTGCATTTTTGTGTTTTGTTGTTTTTTTTGCATTTTTTGTGTTTTTTTTTTTTTTTTTGTGTTTTTTTTGCATTTTTTTTTTTTGCATTTTTTTGTGTTTTTTTTGCATTTTTTTGTGTTTTTTTGCATTTTTTTTTTTTTTTTTTTTTGCATTTTTTTTTTTTTTTTGCATTTTTTTTTTTTTTTTTGCATTTTTTTGTGTTTTTTTTTGCATTTTTTTTTTGCATTTTTTTTTTTTTTGCATTTTTGTGTTTTTTTTTGCATTTTTTTGTGGTTTTTTTGCATTTTTTTGTGGTTTTTTTGCATTTTTTTGAATTTTTTTGTGTTTTTTTGGCAATTTTTTGTGTTTTTTTTGCATTTTTTTTGTGTTTTTTTTGCATTTTTTTTTTTTTTTTTGCATTTTTTTTTTTTTGCATTTTTTTTTTTTTTGCATTTTTTTTTTTTTTGCATTTTTTTTTTTTTTTTTGCATTTTTTTTTTTTTTTTTTTTGCATTATTTTGTTTTTTTTTTGCATTTTTTTTTTGCATTTTTTTGTGTTTTTTTTGCATTTTTTTATGTTTTTTTTGCATTTTTTTGTGTTTTTTTTGCATTTTTTTGTGTTTTTTTGCATTTTTTTTTTTTTTTTTTTGCATTTTTTTGTGTTTTTTTTGCATTTTTTTGTGTTTTTTTGCATTTTTTTTTTTTTTTTTTTTGCATTTTTTTTTTTTTTTTTGCATTTTTTTTTTTGCATTTTTTTGTGTTTTTTTTGCATTTTTTTGTGTTTTTTTTTGCATTTTTTTTTTGCATTTTTTTTTTTTTGCATTTTTGTGTTTTTTTTTGCATTTTTTTGTGGTTTTTTTGCATTTTTTTGTGGTTTTTTTGCATTTTTTTGAATTTTTTTGTGTTTTTTTGGCAATTTTTTGTGTTTTTTTTGCATTTTTTTTGTGTTTTTTTTGCATTTTTTTTTTTTTTTTTGCATTTTTTTTTTTTTGCATTTTTTTTTTTTGGCATTTTTTTGTGTTTTTTTTTGCATTTTTTTTATTGCATTTTTTAGTGTTTTTTTTTGCATTTTTTTGTGTTTTTTTGCATTTTTTTTTTTTTTTTTATGCATTTTTTTTTTTTTTTTTGCATTTTTTTTGTGTTTTTTTGGCAATTTTTTGTGGTTTTTTTGCATTTTTTTTGTGTTTTTTTTGCATTTTTTGTGTTTTTTTTGCATTTTTTTTTTTTTTGCTTTTTTTTTTTTTTTTTTTGCTTTTTTTTTTTTTGCATTTTTGTGTTTTTTTTTTGCATTTTTTTTGTTTTTTTTGCATTTTTTTGTGTTTTTTTTTGCATTTTTTTTTTTGCATTTTTTTGTGTTTTTTTTGCATTTTTTTGCGTTTTTTTTGCATTTTTTTGTGTTTTTTTTGCATTTTTTTGTGTTTTTTTGCATTTTTTGTGTTTTTTTTGCATTTTTTTGTGTTTTTTTTTGCATTTTTTTTTTGCATTTTTTTGTTTTTTTTTTGCATTTTTTTTTTTTTTTTGCATTTTTTTTTTTTTTGCATTTTTGTGTTTTTTTTGCATTTTTTTGTGGTTTTTTTGCATTTTTTTTGTGGTTTTTTTGCATTTTTTTTTGCATTTTTTTGTGTTTTTTTGGCAATTTTTTGTGTTTTTTTTGCATTTTTTTTTTTTTTTTTGCATTTTTTTTTTTTTTTTTTGCTTTTTTTTTTTTTTGCATTTTTGTGTTTTTTTTTTGCATTTTTTGTTGTTTTTTTTGCATTTTTTTGTGTTTTTTTTGCATTTTTTTGTGGTTTTTTTTGCATTTTTTTTTTTTTGCATTTTTTTGTGTTTTTTTGCATTTTTTTTGTTTTTTTTGCAATTTTTTTTTTTTTTTTTTGCATTTTTTTGTTTTTTTTTTGCATTTTTTTGTGTTTTTTTTGCATTTTTTGTTGTTTTTTTTGCATTTTTTTGCATTTTTTTTGCATTTTTTTGCGTTTTTTTTTGCATTTTTTTGTTTTTTTGCATTTTTTTTTTTGCATTTTTTTGTGTTTTTTTTGCATTTTTTTGTGGTTTTTTTGCATTTTTTTTTTTTTTTTTTTTTTTGTGTTTTTTTGCATTTTTTTTTTTTTTTTTTGCTTTTTTTTTTTTTTTTTTTTGCATTTTTTTGTGTTTTTTTTTTTTGTGTTTTTTTTTTTTTTTTGCATTTTTTGTTTTTTTTTTTTTTTTTTGTGTTTTTTTGCATTTTTTTTTTTTTTTTTTGCTTTTTTTTTTTTTTTTTTTGCATTTTTTTGTGTTTTTTTTTTTGCATTTTTTTTTTGTTTTTTGCATTTTTTAGTGTTTTTTTTTGCATTTTTTTTTTTTGCATTTTTTTGTGTTTTTTTGCATTTTTTTTTTTTTTTTTGCATTTTTGGTGTTTTTTTTGCATTTTTTTGTTTTTTTGCATTTTTTTTTTTTGCTTTTTTTTTTTTGCATTTTTGTGTTTTTTTTTGCATTTTTTGTTGTTTTTTTTGCATTTTTTTTTTTTTTTTTGCATTTTTTTGTGTTTTTTTTTGCATTTTTTTTTTTTGCATTTTTTTGTTTTTTTTTGCATTTTTTTTGTTTGTTTTTTTTGCATTTTTTTTTATGTTTTTTTGCATTTTTTTGTGTTTTTTTTGCAATTTTTTTTTTTTTTTTTTGCATTTTTGTGTTTTTTTTGCATTTTTTGTTGTTTTTTTTGCATTTTTGGTGTTTTTTTTGCATTTTTTTTTTTTTTTTGCATTTTTTTTTTTTTTTTTTTGCATTTTTTTTTTTTTTTTTGCATTTTTTTTGCATTTTTTTGTGGTTTTTTTTGCATTTTTTTGTGTTTTTTTTGCATTTTTTTGTGTTTTTTTTGCATTTTTTTGTGTTTTTTTTGCATTTTTTTGTGTTTTTTTTGCATTTTTTTGCATTTTTTTGGCATTTTTTTGCGGTTTTTTGCATTTTTTTGTGTATTTTTTTTTTTTTTTGCTTTTTTTTTTTTTTTTTTGCATTTTTTTTTTTTTGCATTTTTTTTTTTTTTTGCATTTTTTTTTTTTTGCATTTTTTTTTTTTTTTTGCATTTTTTTTTTTTTTTTTTTTGCATTTTTTTGTTTTTTTTTTGCATTTTTTTTTTTGCATTTTTTTGTGTTTTTTTTGCATTTTTTTTATGTTTTTTTTGCATTTTTTTGTGGTTTTTTTTTGCATTTTTTTTTTTTTTTTTTTTGCATTTTTTTGTGGGTTTTTTTTGCATTTTTTGCGGGGTTTTTTTTGCATTTTTTTGTGGTTTTTTTGCATTTTTTTATGGTTTTTTTTGCATTTTTTTGTGTTTTTTTGCATTTTTTTTTTTTTGCATTTTTTTTGCATTTTTTTGTGTTTTTTTTTCATTTTTTTTTTTTTTTGCATTTTTTTGTTTTTTTTTGCATTTTTTGTGTTTTTTTTGCAATTTTTTATTTTTTTTGCATTTTTTTGTGTTTTTTTTTGCATTTTTTGCGGGGTTTTTTGCATTTTTTTGTGGTTTTTTTGCATTTTTTTTGCATTTTTTTGTTTTTTTGGCAATTTTTTGTGTTTTTTTTGCATTTTTTTTGTGTTTTTTTTGCATTTTTTTTTTTTTTTTTTGCATTTTTTTTTTTTTGCATTTTTTTTTTTTTTTGCATTTTTTTTTTTTGCATTTTTGTGTTTTTTTTGCATTTTTTGTTGTTTTTTTTGCATTTTTTTGTGTTTTTTTTTGCATTTTTTTGTGGTTTTTTTTGCATTTTTTTTTTGCATTTTTTAGTGTTTTTTTTGCATTTTTTAGTGTTTTTTTTTTTTTTTTTTTTGTATTTTTTTTTTTTTTGCATTTTTTTTTTTTTTGCATTTTTGTGTTTTTTTTGCATTTTTGTGTTTTTTTTTTTTTTTGTTGTTTTTTTTGCATTTTTTGTGTTTTTTTTTTTTTTTTTGTGTTTTTTTTGCATTTTTTTTTTTTGCATTTTTTTGTGTTTTTTTTGCATTTTTTTTGTGTTTTTTTTGCATTTTTTTTTTTTTTTTTTGCATTTTTTTTTTTTTGCATTTTTTTTTTTTTTTGCATTTTTTTTTTTTTTGCATTTTTTTTTTTTTTTTTGCATTTTTTTTTTTTTTTTTTTTGCATTATTTTGTTTTTTTTTTGCATTTTTTTTTTGCATTTTTTTGTGTTTTTTTTGCATTTTTTTATGTTTTTTTTGCATTTTTTTGTGGTTTTTTTTGCATTTTTTTGTGTTTTTTTGCATTTTTTTTTTTTTTTTTTTTGCATTTTTTTGTGTTTTTTTTGCATTTTTTTGTGTTTTTTTGCATTTTTTTTTTTTTTTTTTTTGCATTTTTTTTTTTTTTTTTGCATTTTTTTTTTTGCATTTTTTTGTGTTTTTTTTGCATTTTTTTGTGTTTTTTTTTGCATTTTTTTTTTGCATTTTTTTTTTTTTTGCATTTTTGTGTTTTTTTTTGCATTTTTTTGTGGTTTTTTTGCATTTTTTTGTGGTTTTTTTGCATTTTTTTGAATTTTTTTGTGTTTTTTTGCATTTTTTTTTTTTTTTTTGCATTTTTTTTTTTTTGCATTTTTTTTTTTTTGCATTTTTTTTTTTTTTTTTGCATTTTTTTTTTTTGCATTTTTGTGTTTTTTTTGCATTTTTTTGTGTTTTTTTGGCATTTTTTTGTGTTTTTTTTTGCATTTTTTTTATTGCATTTTTTAGTGTTTTTTTTTGCATTTTTTTGTGTTTTTTTGCATTTTTTTTTTTTTTTTTATGCATTTTTTTTTTTTTTTTTGCATTTTTTTTGTGTTTTTTTGGCAATTTTTTGTGGTTTTTTTGCATTTTTTTTTTTTTTTTTTGCATTTTTTTGTGTTTTTTTTGCATTTTTTTTTTTTTTGCTTTTTTTTTTTTTGCATTTTTGTGTTTTTTTTTGCATTTTTTTTGTTTTTTTTTGCATTTTTGTGTTTTTTTGCATTTTTTGTTGTTTTTTTTGCATTTTTTTGTGTTTTTTTTGCATTTTTTTGTGTTTTTTTATTTTTTTTTTGTGTTTTTTTGCATTTTTTTTTTTTTTTTTGCTTTTTTTTTTTTTTTTTTTTGCATTTTTTTTTTTTTTTTTTTTGCATTTTTTTTTTTTTTTTTGCATTTTTTTTTTTGCATTTTTTTGTGTTTTTTTTTTGCATTTTTTTGCATTTTTTTTTGCATTTTTTTGCGTTTTTTTGCATTTTTTTGTGTATTTTTTTTTTTTTTTTGCTTTTTTTTTTTTTTTTGCATTTTTTTGTGTTTTTTTTTGCATTTTTTTTTTTGCATTTTTTTGTGTTTTTTTTGCATTTTTTTGCGTTTTTTTTGCATTTTTTTGTGTTTTTTTTGCATTTTTTTGTGTTTTTTTTGCATTTTTTGTGTTTTTTTTGCATTTTTTTGTGTTTTTTTTTGCATTTTTTTTTTGCATTTTTTTGTTTTTTTTTTGCATTTTTTTGCATTTTTTTGCATTTTTTTTTTGCATTTTTTTTGCATTTTTTTGTGTTTTTTTTTGCATTTTTTTTTTTTTTTTGCATTTTTTTTTTTTTTGCATTTTTGTGTTTTTTTTGCATTTTTTTGTGGTTTTTTTGCATTTTTTTTGTGGTTTTTTTGCATTTTTTTTTGCATTTTTTTGTGTTTTTTTGGCAATTTTTTGTGTTTTTTTTGCATTTTTTTTTTTTTTTTTGCATTTTTTTTTTTTTTTTTTGCATTTTTTTTTTTTTGCATTTTTTTTTTTTTTTTTATGCATTTTTTTTTTTTTTTTTTGCATTTTTTTTTTTTTTTTGGCAATTTTTTGTGGTTTTTTTGCATTTTTTTTGTGGTTTTTTTGCATTTTTTTGTGTTTTTTTTGCATTTTTTTTTTTTTTTGCTTTTTTTTTTTTTTTTTTTGCTTTTTTTTGTGTTTTTTTTGCATTTTTTGTTGTTTTTTTTGCATTTTTTTGCATTTTTTTTGCATTTTTTTGCGTTTTTTTTTGCATTTTTTTGTTTTTTTGCATTTTTTTTTTTGCATTTTTTTGTGTTTTTTTTGCATTTTTTTGTGGTTTTTTTGCATTTTTTTGTGTTTTTTTTTTTTTTTTGTTTTTTTGCATTTTTTTTTTTTTTTTTTGCTTTTTTTTTTTTTTTTTTTTGCATTTTTTTGTGTTTTTTTTTTTGTGTTTTTTTTTTTTTTTTGCATTTTTTTTTTTTTTTTTTTTTTTTTTGTGTTTTTTTGCATTTTTTTTTTTTTTTTTTTGCATTTTTTTGTGTTTTTTTTTTTGCATTTTTTTTTTGTTTTTTGCATTTTTTAGTGTTTTTTTTTGCATTTTTTTTTTTTGCATTTTTTTGTGTTTTTTTGCATTTTTTTTTTTTTTTTTGCATTTTTGGTGTTTTTTTTGCATTTTTTTTGTGTTTTTTTGCATTTTTTTTTTTTTGCTTTTTTTTTTTTTTGCATTTTTGTGTTTTTTTTTGCATTTTTTGTTGTTTTTTTTGCATTTTTTTTTTTTTTTTTGCATTTTTTTGTGTTTTTTTTTGCTTTTTTTTTTTTTGCATTTTTTTGTTTTTTTTTGCATTTTTTTTGTTTGTTTTTTTTGCATTTTTTTTTATGTTTTTTTGCATTTTTTTGTGTTTTTTTTGCAATTTTTTTTTTTTTTTTTTGCATTTTTGTGTTTTTTTTGCATTTTTTGTTGTTTTTTTTGCATTTTTGGTGTTTTTTTTGCATTTTTTTTTTTTTTTTGCATTTTTTTTTTTTTTTTTTTTTTTTTTTGCATTTTTTTTGCATTTTTTTGTGGTTTTTTTTGCATTTTTTTTTGCATTTTTTTGTGTTTTTTTTGCATTTTTTTGCATTTTTTTTGCATTTTTTTGTGTTTTTTTTGCATTTTTTTGTGTTTTTTTTGCATTTTTTTGTGTTTTTTTTGCATTTTTTTGTGTTTTTTTGCATTTTTTTGTGTTTTTTTGCATTTTTTTTTTGCATTTTTTTTGCATTTTTTTGTGTTTTTTTTTATTTATTTGCATTTTTTTTTTTTTTTTTTTTGCATTTTTTTTTTTTTTTTTGCATTTTTTTGTGTTTTTTTTGCATTTTTTTGTGGTTTTTTTGCATTTTTTTTGTTTGTTTTTTTGCATTTTTTTTTATGTTTTTTTGCATTTTTTTGTGTTTTTTTTGCAATTTTTTTTTTTTTTTTTTGCATTTTTGTGTTTTTTTTTGCATTTTTTGTTGTTTTTTTTGCATTTTTTAGTGTTTTTTTTTGCATTTTTTTTTTTTGCATTTTTTTGTGTTTTTTTTGCATTTTTTTGTGTTTTTTTTGCATTTTTTTGCATTTTTTTTGCATTTTTTTGTGTTTTTTTTGCATTTTTTTGTGTTTTTTTTGCATTTTTTTGTGTTTTTTTTGCATTTTTTTGTGTTTTTTTGCATTTTTTTGTGTTTTTTTGCATTTTTTTTTTGCATTTTTTTTGCATTTTTTTGTGTTTTTTTTTATTTATTTGCATTTTTTTTTTTTTTTTTTTTGCATTTTTTTTTTTTTTTTTGCATTTTTTTTTTTTTTTTTTGCATTTTTTTGTGTTTTTTTTTGCATTTTTTTTTTGCATTTTTTTTTGCATTTTTTTTTTTTTTGCATTTTTTTTTGCATTTTTTTGTGGTTTTTTTGCATTTTTTTGTGGTTTTTTTGCATTTTTTTTGCATTTTTTTGTGTTTTTTTGGCAATTTTTTTGTGTTTTTTTTGCATTTTTTTTTTTTTTTTTGCATTTTTTTTTTTTTTTGCATTTTTTTGCATTTTTTTTTTTTTTTTTTTTGCATTTTTTTGTGGGGTTTTTTTGCATTTTTTTGCGGGGTTTTTTTGCATTTTTTTGTGGTTTTTTTGCATTTTTTTTTTTTTTTTTGCATTTTTGTGTTTTTTTTGCATTTTTGTGTGTTTTTTTGGCATTTTTTTGTGTTTTTTTTTACATTTTTTTTTTTTGCATTTTTTTGTGTTTTTTTTGCATTTTTTTGTGTTTTTTTGCATTTTTTTTTTTTTTTTTATGCATTTTTTTTTTTTTTTTTGCATTTTTTTGTGTTTTTTTGGCAATTTTTTGTGGTTTTTTTGCATTTTTTTTGTGTTTTTTTTGCATTTTTTTGTGTTTTTTTTGCATTTTTTTTTTTTTTGCTTTTTTTTTTTTTTGCATTTTTGTGTTTTTTTTTTGCATTTTTTGTTGTTTTTTTTGCATTTTTTTGTGTTTTTTTTGCATTTTTTTGTGGTTTTTTTTGCATTTTTTTTTTTTGCATTTTTTTGTGTTTTTTTTGCATTTTTTTTTTTTTTTTTGCAATTTTTTTTTTTTTTTTTTGCATTTTTTTGTTTTTTTTTTGCATTTTTTTGTGTTTTTTTTGCATTTTTTGTTGTTTTTTTTGCATTTTTTTGCATTTTTTTTGCATTTTTTTGCGTTTTTTTTGCATTTTTTTGTTTTTTTGCATTTTTTTTTTTGCATTTTTTTGTGTTTTTTTTGCATTTTTTTGTGGTTTTTTTGCATTTTTTTGTGTTTTTTTTTTTTTTTTGTGTTTTTTTTTTGCATTTTTTGTTGTTTTTTTTGCATTTTTTTTTTTTTTTTTGCATTTTTTTGTTTTTTTTGCATTTTTTTTGTTTGTTTTTTTGCATTTTTTTTTATGTTTTTTTTGCATTTTTTAGTGTTTTTTTTTGCATTTTTTTTTTTTGCATTTTTTTGTGTTTTTTTTGCATTTTTTTTTTTTTTTTTTTGCATTTTTGGTGTTTTTTTTGCATTTTTTTTGTGTTTTTTTGCATTTTTTTTTTTTTTTTTTTTGCATTTTTTTTTTTTTTTTTTGCATTTTTTTTGCATTTTTTTGTGGTTTTTTTGCATTTTTTTTGCATTTTTTTGTGTTTTTTTGGCAATTTTTTTGTGTTTTTTTTGCATTTTTTTTTTTTTTTTTGCATTTTTTTTTTTTTGCATTTTTTTTTTTTTTTGCATTTTTTTTTTTTTTGCATTTTTTTGTGGTTTTTTTTGCATTTTTTTTTTTTTTTTTTTTGCATTTTTTTGTGGGTTTTTTTTTGCATTTTTTGCGGGGTTTTTTTGCATTTTTTTGTGGTTTTTTTGCATTTTTTTTTGCATTTTTTTGTGTTTTTTTGGCAATTTTTTGTGGTTTTTTTGCATTTTTTTGTGTTTTTTTTTGCATTTTTTTGTGTTTTTTGCATTTTTTTTTTTTTTGCATTTTTTTTGCATTTTTTTGTGTTTTTTTTCATTTTTTTTGTTTTTTTTTGCATTTTTTTGTTTTTTTTTTGCATTTTTTTTGCATTTTTTTTTTTTTTTTTGCATTTTTTTGTGTTTTTTTTGCATTTTTTTGTGTTTTTTTTGCAATTTTTTTTTTTTTTTTTTTGCATTTTTTTGTGTTTTTTTTTGCATTTTTTGCGGGGTTTTTTGCATTTTTTTGTGGTTTTTTTGCATTTTTTTTTTTTTTTTTTTTTTTTTTTTTTTTTTGCATTTTTTTTTTTTTATGCATTTTTTTTTTTTTTTGCATTTTTGTGTTTTTTTTTGCATTTTTGTGTTTTTTTTGCATTTTTTGTTGTTTTTTTTTTTTTTTTTTTTTTTTTTTTTTGTTGTTTTTTTTTGCATTTTTTTTTTTTGCATTTTTTTGTGTTTTTTTTTGCATTTTTTTGCATTTTTTTTGCATTTTTTGCGTTTTTTTGCATTTTTTTGTGTATTTTTTTTTTTTTTTTTGCATTTTTTTGTGTTTTTTTTGCATTTTTTTGTGGTTTTTTTGCATTTTTTTTTTGCATTTTTTTGTGTTTTTTTTGCATTTTTTTTTTTGCATTTTTTTTGCATTTTTTTGTGTTTTTTTTTGCATTTTTTTTTTTTTTTTGCATTTTTTTTTTTTTTGCATTTTTGTGTTTTTTTTTGCATTTTTTTTTTTTTTTTGGCAATTTTTTTTTTTTTTTTTTTGCATTTTTTTTTTTTTGCATTTTTTTTTTTTTTTGCATTTTTTTTTTTGCATTTTTGTGTTTTTTTGCATTTTTTTTTTTTTTTTGGCATTTTTTAGTGTTTTTTTTTGCATTTTTTTTTTTGCATTTTTTAGTGTTTTTTTTGCATTTTTTTGTGTTTTTTTGCATTTTTTTTTTTTTTTTTTGCATTTTTGGTGTTTTTTTTGCATTTTTTTTGTGTTTTTTTGCATTTTTTTTTTTTTTTTGCATTTTTTTTTTGCATTTTTTTTGCAATTTTTTGTGTTTTTTTTGCATTTTTTTTTTTTTTTTTGCATTTTTGTGTTTTTTTTGCATTTTTGTGTGTTTTTTTGGCATTTTTTTGTGTTTTTTTTTACATTTTTTTTTTTGCATTTTTTTGTGTTTTTTTTGCATTTTTTTGTGTTTTTTTGCATTTTTTTTTTTTTTTTTATGCATTTTTTTTTTTTTTTTTTGCATTTTTTTGTGTTTTTTTGGCAATTTTTTGTGGTTTTTTTGCATTTTTTTTGTGTTTTTTTTGCATTTTTTTGTGTTTTTTTTGCATTTTTTTTTTTTTTGCTTTTTTTTTTTTTTGCATTTTTGTGTTTTTTTTTTGCATTTTTTGTTGTTTTTTTTGCATTTTTTTGTGTTTTTTTTGCATTTTTTTGTGGTTTTTTTTGCATTTTTTTTTTTTGCATTTTTTTGTGTTTTTTTTGCATTTTTTTTTTTTTTTTTGCAATTTTTTTTTTTTTTTTTTGCATTTTTTTGTTTTTTTTTTGCATTTTTTTGTGTTTTTTTTGCATTTTTTGTTGTTTTTTTTGCATTTTTTTGCATTTTTTTTGCATTTTTTTGCGTTTTTTTTTGCATTTTTTTGTTTTTTTGCATTTTTTTTTTTGCATTTTTTTGTGTTTTTTTTGCATTTTTTTGTGGTTTTTTTGCATTTTTTTGTGTTTTTTTTTTTTTTTTGTGTTTTTTTTTTTGCATTTTTTGTTGTTTTTTTTGCATTTTTTTTTTTTTTTTTGCATTTTTTTGTTTTTTTTGCATTTTTTTTGTTTGTTTTTTTGCATTTTTTTTTATGTTTTTTTGCATTTTTTTGTGTTTTTTTTGCAATTTTTTTTTTTTTTTTTTTGCATTTTTGTGTTTTTTTTTGCATTTTTTGTTGTTTTTTTTGCATTTTTTAGTGTTTTTTTTTGCATTTTTTTTTTTTGCATTTTTTTGTGGTTTTTTTGCATTTTTTTTTTTTTTTTTTTGCATTTTTGGTGTTTTTTTTGCATTTTTTTTGTGTTTTTTTGCATTTTTTTTTTTTTTTTTTTTGCATTTTTTTTTTTTTTTTTTGCATTTTTTTTGCATTTTTTTGTGGTTTTTTTTGCATTTTTTTTTGCATTTTTTTGTGTTTTTTTTGCATTTTTTTGCATTTTTTTTGCATTTTTTTGTGTTTTTTTGCATTTTTTTGTGTTTTTTTTGCATTTTTTTGTGTTTTTTTTGCATTTTTTTTGTGTTTTTTTGCATTTTTTTGTGTTTTTTTGCATTTTTTTTTTGCATTTTTTTTGCATTTTTTTGTGTTTTTTTTTATTTATTTGCATTTTTTTTTTTTTTTTTTTTGCATTTTTTTTTTTTTTTTGCATTTTTTTTTTTTTTTTTTGCATTTTTTTGTGTTTTTTTTTGCATTTTTTTTTTGCATTTTTTTTTTTTTTGCATTTTTGTGTTTTTTTTGCATTTTTTTGTGGTTTTTTTGCATTTTTTTGTGTTTTTTTTGCATTTTTTTTGCATTTTTTTGTGTTTTTTTGGCAATTTTTTTGTGTTTTTTTTGCATTTTTTTTTTTTTTTTTGCATTTTTTTTTTTTTGCATTTTTTTTTTTTTTTTGCATTTTTTTTTTTTTTGCATTTTTTTTGTGGTTTTTTTTGCATTTTTTTTTTTTTTTTTTTTGCATTTTTTTGTGGGTTTTTTTTTGCATTTTTTGCGGGGTTTTTTTGCATTTTTTTGTGGTTTTTTTGCATTTTTTTTTGCATTTTTTTGTGTTTTTTTGGCAATTTTTTGTGGTTTTTTTGCATTTTTTTGTGTTTTTTTTTGCATTTTTTTGTGTTTTTTGCATTTTTTTTTTTTTTGCATTTTTTTTGCATTTTTTTGTGTTTTTTTTCATTTTTTTTTTTTTTTTTTGCATTTTTTTGTTTTTTTTTTGCATTTTTTTTGCATTTTTTTTTTTTTTTTGCATTTTTTTGTGTTTTTTTTGCATTTTTTTGTGTTTTTTTTGCAATTTTTTTTTTTTTTTTTTTGCATTTTTTTGTGTTTTTTTTTGCATTTTTTGCGGGGTTTTTTGCATTTTTTTGTGGTTTTTTTGCATTTTTTTTTTTTTTTTTTTTTTTTTTTTTTTTTTGCATTTTTTTTTTTTTTATGCATTTTTTTTTTTTTTGCATTTTTGTGTTTTTTTTGCATTTTTGTGTTTTTTTTGCATTTTTTGTTGTTTTTTTTTTTTTTTTTTTTTTTTTTTTTTTGTTGTTTTTTTTTGCATTTTTTTTTTTTGCATTTTTTTGTGTTTTTTTTTGCATTTTTTGTGTTTTTTTGCATTTTTTTTTTTTATTTTTTTGCATTTTTTTTTTTGCATTTTTTTGCATTTTTTTTGCATTTTTTGCGTTTTTTTGCATTTTTTTGTGTATTTTTTTTTTTTTTTTTGCATTTTTTTGTGTTTTTTTTGCATTTTTTTGTGGTTTTTTTGCATTTTTTTTTTGCATTTTTTTGTGTTTTTTTTGCATTTTTTTTTTTGCATTTTTTTTGCATTTTTTAGTGTTTTTTTTGCATTTTTTTGTGTTTTTTTGCATTTTTTTTTTTTTTTTTTGCTTTTTTTTTTTTTTTTTTGCTTTTTTTTTTTTTTGCATTTTTGTGTTTTTTTTTTGCATTTTTTGTTGTTTTTTTTGCATTTTTTTGTGTTTTTTTTTGCATTTTTTGTGTTTTTTTTGCATTTTTTTTGTGTTTTTTTGCATTTTTTTGTGTTTTTTTTTTTTTTTTTGTTTTTTTGCATTTTTTTTTTTTTTTTTTGCTTTTTTTTTTTTTTTTTTTGCATTTTTTTTTTTTTTTTTTTTTGCATTTTTTTTTTTTTTTGCATTTTTTAGTGTTTTTTTTTGCATTTTTTTTTTTGCATTTTTTTGTGTTTTTTTTGCATTTTTTTTTTTTTTTTTGCATTTTTGGTGTTTTTTTTGCATTTTTTTTTTTTTTTGCATTTTTTTTTTTTTTCTTTTTTTTTTTTGCATTTTTGTGTTTTTTTTGGCATTTTTTTTTTTTTTTTTTGCATTTTTTTTTTTTTTTTTTGCATTTTTTTTTTGCATTTTTTTTTTTTTGTGTTTTTTTTTGCATTTTTTTGTGGTTTTTTTGCATTTTTTTGTGGTTTTTTTGCATTTTTTTTTGCATTTTTTTGTGTTTTTTTGGCATTTTTTTTTTTTTTTTTGCATTTTTTTTTTTTTGCATTTTTTTGTGGTTTTTTTGCATTTTTTTTGCATTTTTTTGTGGGTTTTTTTGCATTTTTTGCGGGGTTTTTTGCATTTTTTTGTGGTTTTTTTGCATTTTTTTTTGCATTTTTTTGTGTTTTTTTGGCAATTTTTTGTGGGTTTTTTGCATTTTTTTGTGTTTTTTTTTGCATTTTTTTGTGTTTTTTTGCATTTTTTTTTTTTTGCATTTTTTTTGCATTTTTTTGTGTTTTTTTTCATTTTTTTTGTTTTTTTTTGCATTTTTTTGTTTTTTTTTTGCATTTTTTTTGCATTTTTTTTTTTTTTTTGCATTTTTTTGTGTTTTTTTTGCATTTTTTTGTGTTTTTTTTGCAATTTTTTTTTTTTTTTTTTTGCATTTTTTTGTGTTTTTTTTTTGCATTTTTTGCGGGGTTTTTTGCATTTTGTTGTGTTTTTTTTGCATTTTTTTGTGTTTTTTTTTTTATTTTTTTTTTTTTGCATTTTTTTTTTTTTATGCATTTTTTTTTTTTTTGCATTTTTGTGTTTTTTTTGCATTTTTGTGTTTTTTTTGCATTTTTTGTTGTTTTTTTTGCATTTTTTTGTGTTTTTTTTTTTTTTTTTTGTTTTTTTTTGCATTTTTTTTTTTGCATTTTTTTGTGTTTTTTTTGCATTTTTTTGTGTTTTTTTGCATTTTTTTTTTTTTTTTTTTTCATTTTTTTTTTTTTTTTGCATTTTTTTTTTTGCATTTTTTTGTTTTTTTTGCATTTTTTTGCATTTTTTTTGCATTTTTTGCGTTTTTTTGCATTTTTTTGTGTATTTTTTATTTTTTTTTGCATTTTTTTGTGTTTTTTTTGCATTTTTTTGTGTTTTTTTTTGCATTTTTTTTTTGCATTTTTTTGTGTTTTTTTTGCATTTTTTTGCATTTTTTTTGCATTTTTTTTTTTGCATTTTTTTTGCATTTTTTGTGTTTTTTTTTTGCATTTTTTTTTTTTTTTTTGCATTTTTTTTTTTTTTGCATTTTTGTGTTTTTTTTGCATTTTTTTGTGGTTTTTTTGCATTTTTTTTGTGGTTTTTTTGCATTTTTTTTTGCATTTTTTTGTGTTTTTTTGGCAATTTTTTTTTTTTTTTTTTGCATTTTTTTTTTTTTGCATTTTTTTTTTTTTTTTGCATTTTTTTTTTTTGCATTTTTGTGTTTTTTTTGCATTTTTTTTTTTTTTTTGGCATTTTTTTGTGTTTTTTTTTGCATTTTTTAGTGGTTTTTTTGCATTTTTTTGTGTTTTTTTGCATTTTTTTTTTTTTTTTTTATGCATTTTTTTTTTTTGCATTTTTGTGTTTTTTTTGCATTTTTTTTTTTTTTTTGGCATTTTTTTGTGTTTTTTTTTGCATTTTTTAGTGGTTTTTTTGCATTTTTTTGTGTTTTTTTGCATTTTTTTTTTTTTTTTTTATGCATTTTTTTTTTTTTTTTTGCATTTTTTTGTGTTTTTTTGGCAATTTTTTGTGGTTTTTTTGCATTTTTTTTTTTTTTTTTTTGCATTTTTTTTGCATTTTTTTGTGTTTTTTTTCATTTTTTTTGTTTTTTTTTGCATTTTTTTGTTTTTTTTTTGCATTTTTTTTGCATTTTTTTTTTTTTTTTTGCATTTTTTTGTGTTTTTTTTGCATTTTTTTGTGTTTTTTTTGCAATTTTTTTTTTTTGCATTTTTTTGTGTTTTTTTTTGCATTTTTTGCGGGGTTTTTTGCATTTTTTTGTGGTTTTTTTGCATTTTTTTTTTTTTTTTTTTTTTTTTTTTTTTTTTTTGCATTTTTTTTTTTTTTATGCATTTTTTTTTTTTTTGCATTTTTGTGTTTTTTTTGCATTTTTTTTTTTTTTTTTTTTTTTTTTTTGTTTTTTTTTGCATTTTTTTGTTTTTTTTGCATTTTTTTGTGTTTTTTTGCATTTTTTTTTTTTTTTTTTTTGCATTTTTTTTTTTTTTTTTGCATTTTTTTTTTTTTTTTTGCATTTTTTTTTTTTTTGCATTTTTTTTTTTTTTGCATTTTTTTTTTTTTGCATTTTTTTTTTTTTTTTGCATTTTTTTTTTTTTTTTTTTGCATTTTTTTGTTTTTGTTTTGCATTTTTTTTTTTGCATTTTTTTGTGTTTTTTTTGCATTTTTTTATGTTTTTTTTGCATTTTTTTGTGGTTTTTTTTTGCATTTTTTTTTTTTTTTTTTTTGCATTTTTTTGTGGGTTTTTTTTGCATTTTTTGCGGGGTTTTTTTGCATTTTTTTGTGGTTTTTTTGCATTTTTTTTTGCATTTTTTTGTGTTTTTTTGGCAATTTTTTGTGTTTTTTTTGCATTTTTTTATGTTTTTTTTTGCATTTTTTTGTGTTTTTTTGCATTTTTTTTTTTTTGCATTTTTTTTGCATTTTTTTGTGTTTTTTTTCATTTTTTTTGTTTTTTTTTTGCATTTTTTTGTTTTTTTTTTGCATTTTTGTGTTTTTTTTGCATTTTTGTGTTTTTTTTGCATTTTTTTTTTTTTTGCATTTTTTTTTTTTTTGCATTTTTTTTTTTTATTTGTTTTTATTTTTTTGTTTTTTTTTGCATTTTTTTTTTTGCATTTTTTTGTGTTTTTTTTGCATTTTTTTTGTTTTTTTTTTGCATTTTTTTTTTTTATTTTTTTTTATTTTTTTGTTTTTTTTTGCATTTTTTTTTTTGCATTTTTTTTTTTTTTTTTTTTGCATTTTTTTGTTTTTTTTTTGCATTTTTTTTTTGCATTTTTTTGTGTTTTTTTTGCATTTTTTTATGTTTTTTTTGCATTTTTTTGTGGTTTTTTTTTGCATTTTTTTTTTTTTTTTTTTGCATTTTTTTGTGGGTTTTTTTTGCATTTTTTGCGGGGTTTTTTTGCATTTTTTTGTGGTTTTTTTGCATTTTTTTTGCGATTTTTTGTGTTTTTTTTGCATTTTTTTTTTTTTTGCATTTTTTTTTTTTTTGCATTTTTTTTTTTTTTGCATTTTTTTTTTTTATTTTTTTTTATTTTTTTGTTTTTTTTTGCATTTTTTTTTTGGCATTTTTTTGTGTTTTTTTTGCATTTTTTTTGTTTTTTTTTTTGCATTTTTTTGTGGGTTTTTTTTGCATTTTTTGCGGGGTTTTTTTGCATTTTTTTGTGGTTTTTTTGCATTTTTTTGTGTTTTTTTTTTGCATTTTTTTGTGTTTTTTTTGCATTTTTTTTTTTTTTGCATTTTTTTTGCATTTTTTTGTGTTTTTTTTCATTTTTTTTGTTTTTTTTGCATTTTTTTTTTTTTTTTTTGCATTTTTTTGTGTTTTTTTTTGCATTTTTTACGGGTTTTTTTGCATTTTTTTGTGGTTTTTTTGCATTTTTTTGTGTTTTTTTTGCAATTTTTTTTGTTTTTTTTTTGCATTTTTTTGTGTTTTTTTTTTGCATTTTTTACGGGTTTTTTTGCATTTTTTTGTGTTTTTTTTTTTTTTTTTTTTTTTTTTTGTATTTTTTTTTTTTTGCATTTTTTTTTTTTTTTGCATTTTTTTTTTTTTGCATTTTTGTGTTTTTTTTGCATTTTTGTGTTTTTTTTGCATTTTTTGTTGTTTTTTTTGCATTTTTTTTTTTTTTTTTTTTTTTTTTTGTTTTTTTTTGCATTTTTTTTTGTTTTTTTTGCATTTTTTTGTGTTTTTTTGCATTTTTTTTTTTTTTTTTTTTGCATTTTTTTTGTTTTTTTTGCATTTTTTTTTATTTTTTTGCATTTTTTTTTTTTTGCATTTTTTTTTTTTTTGCATTTTTTTTTTTTTGCATTTTTTTTTTTTTTTTGCATTTTTTTTTTTTTTTTTTTTTGCATTTTTTTGTTTTTTTTTTGCATTTTTTTTTTTGCATTTTTTTGTGTTTTTTTTGCATTTTTTTATGTTTTTTTTGCATTTTTTTGTGGTTTTTTTTTGCATTTTTTTTTTTTTTTTTTTTGCATTTTTTTGTGGGTTTTTTTTGCATTTTTTGCGGGGTTTTTTTGCATTTTTTTGTGGTTTTTTTGCATTTTTTTTTGCATTTTTTTGTGTTTTTTTTGGCAATTTTTTGTGTTTTTTTTGCATTTTTTTATGTTTTTTTTTGCATTTTTTTGTGTTTTTTTGCATTTTTTTTTTTTTGCATTTTTTTTGCATTTTTTTGTGTTTTTTTTCATTTTTTTTGTTTTTTTTTGCATTTTTTTGTTTTTTTTTTTGCATTTTTTTTGCATTTTTTTTTTTTTTGTTTTTTTTTGTTTTTTTTTGCATTTTTTGTGGTTTTTTTGCATTTTTTTTTGCATTTTTTTATGTTTTTTTTTGCATTTTTTTGTGTTTTTTTGCATTTTTTTTTTTTTGCATTTTTTTTGCATTTTTTTGTGTTTTTTTTCATTTTTTTTGTTTTTTTTTTTGCATTTTTTTTGCATTTTTTTGTGTTTTTTTTCATTTTTTGTGTATTTTTTTTTTTTTTTTGCTTTTTTTTTTTTTTTTTGCATTTTTTTGTGTTTTTTTTGCATTTTTTTTTTTGCATTTTTTTGTGTTTTTTTTGCATTTTTTTGCGTTTTTTTTTGCATTTTTTTGTGTTTTTTTTGCATTTTTTTGTGTTTTTTTTGCATTTTTTTGTGTTTTTTTTGCATTTTTTGTGTTTTTTTTTTTTTTTGCATTTTTTTGTGTTTTTTTTGCATTTTTTTGCATTTTTTTGGCATTTTTTTGCGTTTTTTTGCATTTTTTTGTGTATTTTTTTTTTTTTTTGCTTTTTTTTTTTTTTTTTGCATTTTTTTTTTTTGCATTTTTTTTTTTTTGCATTTTTTTTTTTTTGCATTTTTTTTTTTTTTTTGCATTTTTTTTTTTTTTTTTTTTGCATTTTTTTGTTTTTTTTTTGCATTTTTTTTTTTGCATTTTTTTGCATTTTTTTGGCATTTTTTTGCGTTTTTTTGCATTTTTTTGTGTATTTTTTTTTTTTTTTTGCTTTTTTTTTTTTTTTTTGCATTTTTTTGTTTTTTTTGCATTTTTTTTTTTGCATTTTTTTGTGTTTTTTTTGCATTTTTTTGCGTTTTTTTTGCATTTTTTTGTGTTTTTTTTGCATTTTTTTGTGTTTTTTTTGCATTTTTTTGCATTTTTTTGGCATTTTTTTGCGTTTTTTTGCATTTTTTTGTGTATTTTTTTTTTTTTTTGCTTTTTTTTTTTTTTTTTGCATTTTTTTTTTTTTGCATTTTTTTTTTTTTTGCATTTTTTTTTTTTTGCATTTTTTTTTTTTTTTTGCATTTTTTTTTTTTTTTTTTTTGCATTTTTTTGTTTTTTTTTTTGCATTTTTTTTTTTGCATTTTTTTGTGTTTTTTTTGCATTTTTTTATGTTTTTTTTGCATTTTTTTGTGGTTTTTTTTTGCATTTTTTTTTTTTTTTTTTTTGCATTTTTTTGTGGGTTTTTTTTGCATTTTTTGCGGGGTTTTTTTGCATTTTTTTGTGGTTTTTTTGCATTTTTTTTTGCATTTTTTTTTTTTTTTTGGCAATTTTTTGTGTTTTTTTTTGCATTTTTTTTATTGCATTTTTTAGTGTTTTTTTTTGCATTTTTTTGTGTTTTTTTGCATTTTTTTTTTTTTTTTTATGCATTTTTTTTTTTTTTTTTGCATTTTTTTTGTGTTTTTTTGGCAATTTTTTGTGGTTTTTTTGCATTTTTTTTTTTTTTTTTTGCATTTTTTTGTGTTTTTTTTTGCATTTTTTTTTTTTTTGCTTTTTTTTTTTTTGCATTTTTGTGTTTTTTTTTTGCATTTTTTTTGTTTTTTTTGCATTTTTGTGTTTTTTTGCATTTTTTGTTGTTTTTTTTGCATTTTTTTGTGTTTTTTTTGCATTTTTTTGTGTTTTTTTATTTTTTTTTTGTGTTTTTTTGCATTTTTTTTTTTTTTTTTGCTTTTTTTTTTTTTTTTTTTTGCATTTTTTTTTTTTTTTTTTTTGCATTTTTTTTTTTTTTTTTGCATTTTTTTTTTTGCATTTTTTTGTGTTTTTTTTTTGCATTTTTTTGTGTTTTTTTTGCATTTTTTTTTTTTTTGCTTTTTTTTTTTTTGCATTTTTGTGTTTTTTTTTGCATTTTTTTTGTTTTTTTTGCATTTTTGTGTTTTTTTGCATTTTTTGTTGTTTTTTTTGCATTTTTTTGTGTTTTTTTTGCATTTTTTTGTGTTTTTTTATTTTTTTTTTGTGTTTTTTTGCATTTTTTTTTTTTTTTTTGCTTTTTTTTTTTTTTTTTTTTGCATTTTTTTTTTTTTTTTTTTTGCATTTTTTTTTTTTTTTTTGCATTTTTTTTTTTGCATTTTTTTGTGTTTTTTTTTTGCATTTTTTTGCATTTTTTTTTGCATTTTTTTGCGTTTTTTTGCATTTTTTTGTGTATTTTTTTTTTTTTTTTGCTTTTTTTTTTTTTTTTGCATTTTTTTGTGTTTTTTTTTGCATTTTTTTTTTTGCATTTTTTTGTGTTTTTTTTGCATTTTTTTGCGTTTTTTTTGCATTTTTTTGTGTTTTTTTTGCATTTTTTTGTGTTTTTTTTGCATTTTTTGTGTTTTTTTTGCATTTTTTTGTGTTTTTTTTTGCATTTTTTTTTTGCATTTTTTTGTTTTTTTTTTGCATTTTTTTGCATTTTTTTGCATTTTTTTTTTGCATTTTTTTTGCATTTTTTTGTGTTTTTTTTTGCATTTTTTTTTTTTTTTTGCATTTTTTTTTTTTTTGCATTTTTGTGTTTTTTTTGCATTTTTTTGTGGTTTTTTTGCATTTTTTTTGTGGTTTTTTTGCATTTTTTTTTGCATTTTTTTGTGTTTTTTTGGCAATTTTTTGTGTTTTTTTTGCATTTTTTTTTTTTTTTTTGCATTTTTTTTTTTTTTTTTTGCATTTTTTTTTTTTTGCATTTTTTTTTTTTTTTTTATGCATTTTTTTTTTTTTTTTTTGCATTTTTTTTTTTTTTTTGGCAATTTTTTGTGGTTTTTTTGCATTTTTTTTGTGGTTTTTTTGCATTTTTTTGTGTTTTTTTTGCATTTTTTTTTTTTTTTGCTTTTTTTTTTTTTTTTTTTGCTTTTTTTTGTGTTTTTTTTGCATTTTTTGTTGTTTTTTTTGCATTTTTTTGCATTTTTTTTGCATTTTTTTGCGTTTTTTTTTGCATTTTTTTGTTTTTTTGCATTTTTTTTTTTGCATTTTTTTGTGTTTTTTTTGCATTTTTTTGTGGTTTTTTTGCATTTTTTTGTGTTTTTTTTTTTTTTTTGTTTTTTTGCATTTTTTTTTTTTTTTTTTGCTTTTTTTTTTTTTTTTTTTTGCATTTTTTTGTGTTTTTTTTTTTGTGTTTTTTTTTTTTTTTTGCATTTTTTTTTTTTTTTTTTTTTTTTTGTGTTTTTTTGCATTTTTTTTTTTTTTTTTTTGCATTTTTTTGTGTTTTTTTTTTTGCATTTTTTTTTTGTTTTTTGCATTTTTTAGTGTTTTTTTTTGCATTTTTTTTTTTTGCATTTTTTTGTGTTTTTTTGCATTTTTTTTTTTTTTTTTGCATTTTTGGTGTTTTTTTTGCATTTTTTTTGTGTTTTTTTGCATTTTTTTTTTTTTGCTTTTTTTTTTTTTTGCATTTTTGTGTTTTTTTTTGCATTTTTTGTTGTTTTTTTTGCATTTTTTTTTTTTTTTTTGCATTTTTTTGTGTTTTTTTTTGCTTTTTTTTTTTTTGCATTTTTTTGTTTTTTTTTGCATTTTTTTTGTTTGTTTTTTTTGCATTTTTTTTTATGTTTTTTTGCATTTTTTTGTGTTTTTTTTGCAATTTTTTTTTTTTTTTTTTGCATTTTTGTGTTTTTTTTGCATTTTTTGTTGTTTTTTTTGCATTTTTGGTGTTTTTTTTGCATTTTTTTTTTTTTTTTGCATTTTTTTTTTTTTTTTTTTTTTTTTTTGCATTTTTTTTGCATTTTTTTGTGGTTTTTTTTGCATTTTTTTTTGCATTTTTTTGTGTTTTTTTTGCATTTTTTTGCATTTTTTTTGCATTTTTTTGTGTTTTTTTTGCATTTTTTTGTGTTTTTTTTGCATTTTTTTGTGTTTTTTTTGCATTTTTTTGTGTTTTTTTGCATTTTTTTGTGTTTTTTTGCATTTTTTTTTTGCATTTTTTTTGCATTTTTTTGTGTTTTTTTTTATTTATTTGCATTTTTTTTTTTTTTTTTTTTGCATTTTTTTTTTTTTTTTTGCATTTTTTTGTGTTTTTTTTGCATTTTTTTGTGGTTTTTTTGCATTTTTTTTGTTTGTTTTTTTGCATTTTTTTTTATGTTTTTTTGCATTTTTTTGTGTTTTTTTTGCAATTTTTTTTTTTTTTTTTTGCATTTTTGTGTTTTTTTTTGCATTTTTTGTTGTTTTTTTTGCATTTTTTAGTGTTTTTTTTTGCATTTTTTTTTTTTGCATTTTTTTGTGTTTTTTTTGCATTTTTTTGTGTTTTTTTTGCATTTTTTTGCATTTTTTTTGCATTTTTTTGTGTTTTTTTTGCATTTTTTTGTGTTTTTTTTGCATTTTTTTGTGTTTTTTTTGCATTTTTTTGTGTTTTTTTGCATTTTTTTGTGTTTTTTTGCATTTTTTTTTTGCATTTTTTTTGCATTTTTTTGTGTTTTTTTTTATTTATTTGCATTTTTTTTTTTTTTTTTTTTGCATTTTTTTTTTTTTTTTTGCATTTTTTTTTTTTTTTTTTGCATTTTTTTGTGTTTTTTTTTGCATTTTTTTTTTGCATTTTTTTTTGCATTTTTTTTTTTTTTGCATTTTTTTTTGCATTTTTTTGTGGTTTTTTTGCATTTTTTTGTGGTTTTTTTGCATTTTTTTTGCATTTTTTTGTGTTTTTTTGGCAATTTTTTTGTGTTTTTTTTGCATTTTTTTTTTTTTTTTTGCATTTTTTTTTTTTTTTGCATTTTTTTGCATTTTTTTTTTTTTTTTTTTTGCATTTTTTTGTGGGGTTTTTTTGCATTTTTTTGCGGGGTTTTTTTGCATTTTTTTGTGGTTTTTTTGCATTTTTTTTGCATTTTTTTGTGTTTTTTTGGCAATTTTTTGTGTTTTTTTTGCATTTTTTTTTTTTTTTTTGCATTTTTGTGTTTTTTTTGCATTTTTGTGTGTTTTTTTGGCATTTTTTTGTGTTTTTTTTTACATTTTTTTTTTTTGCATTTTTTTGTGTTTTTTTTGCATTTTTTTGTGTTTTTTTGCATTTTTTTTTTTTTTTTTATGCATTTTTTTTTTTTTTTTTGCATTTTTTTGTGTTTTTTTGGCAATTTTTTGTGGTTTTTTTGCATTTTTTTTGTGTTTTTTTTGCATTTTTTTGTGTTTTTTTTGCATTTTTTTTTTTTTTGCTTTTTTTTTTTTTTGCATTTTTGTGTTTTTTTTTTGCATTTTTTGTTGTTTTTTTTGCATTTTTTTGTGTTTTTTTTGCATTTTTTTGTGGTTTTTTTTGCATTTTTTTTTTTTGCATTTTTTTGTGTTTTTTTTGCATTTTTTTTTTTTTTTTTGCAATTTTTTTTTTTTTTTTTTGCATTTTTTTGTTTTTTTTTTGCATTTTTTTGTGTTTTTTTTGCATTTTTTGTTGTTTTTTTTGCATTTTTTTGCATTTTTTTTGCATTTTTTTGCGTTTTTTTTGCATTTTTTTGTTTTTTTGCATTTTTTTTTTTGCATTTTTTTGTGTTTTTTTTGCATTTTTTTGTGGTTTTTTTGCATTTTTTTGTGTTTTTTTTTTTTTTTTGTGTTTTTTTTTTGCATTTTTTGTTGTTTTTTTTGCATTTTTTTTTTTTTTTTTGCATTTTTTTGTTTTTTTTGCATTTTTTTTGTTTGTTTTTTTGCATTTTTTTTTATGTTTTTTTTGCATTTTTTAGTGTTTTTTTTTGCATTTTTTTTTTTTGCATTTTTTTGTGTTTTTTTTGCATTTTTTTTTTTTTTTTTTTGCATTTTTGGTGTTTTTTTTGCATTTTTTTTGTGTTTTTTTGCATTTTTTTTTTTTTTTTTTTTGCATTTTTTTTTTTTTTTTTTGCATTTTTTTTGCATTTTTTTGTGGTTTTTTTGCATTTTTTTTGCATTTTTTTGTGTTTTTTTGGCAATTTTTTTGTGTTTTTTTTGCATTTTTTTTTTTTTTTTTGCATTTTTTTTTTTTTGCATTTTTTTTTTTTTTTGCATTTTTTTTTTTTTTGCATTTTTTTGTGGTTTTTTTTGCATTTTTTTTTTTTTTTTTTTTGCATTTTTTTGTGGGTTTTTTTTTGCATTTTTTGCGGGGTTTTTTTGCATTTTTTTGTGGTTTTTTTGCATTTTTTTTTGCATTTTTTTGTGTTTT
Source organism: Zingel zingel (assembly GCA_023566125.1). Classification (NCBI taxonomy): domain Eukaryota; kingdom Metazoa; phylum Chordata; class Actinopteri; order Perciformes; family Percidae; genus Zingel; species Zingel zingel. Next base: position 53,179 of record JAKRKW010000065.1, read on the forward strand.
TTTGGCAATTTTTTGTGGTTTTTTTGCATTTTTTTGTGTTTTTTTTTGCATTTTTTTGTGTTTTTTGCATTTTTTTTTTTTTTGCATTTTTTTTGCATTTTTTTGTGTTTTTTTTCATTTTTTTTGTTTTTTTTTGCATTTTTTTGTTTTTTTTTTGCATTTTTTTTGCATTTTTTTTTTTTTTTTGCATTTTTTTGTGTTTTTTTTGCATTTTTTTGTGTTTTTTTTGCAATTTTTTTTTTTTTTTTTTTGCATTTTTTTGTGTTTTTTTTTGCATTTTTTGCGGGGTTTTTTGCATTTTTTTGTGGTTTTTTTGCATTTTTTTTTTTTTTTTTTTTTTTTTTTTTTTTTTGCATTTTTTTTTTTTTATGCATTTTTTTTTTTTTTGCATTTTTGTGTTTTTTTTGCATTTTTGTGTTTTTTTTGCATTTTTTGTTGTTTTTTTTTTTTTTTTTTTTTTTTTTTTTTGTTGTTTTTTTTTGCATTTTTTTTTTTTGCATTTTTTTGTGTTTTTTTTTGCATTTTTTTGCATTTTTTTTGCATTTTTTGCGTTTTTTTGCATTTTTTTGTGTATTTTTTTTTTTTTTTTTGCATTTTTTTGTGTTTTTTTTGCATTTTTTTGTGGTTTTTTTGCATTTTTTTTTTGCATTTTTTTGTGTTTTTTTTGCATTTTTTTTTTTGCATTTTTTTTGCATTTTTTTGTGTTTTTTTTTGCATTTTTTTTTTTTTTTTGCATTTTTTTTTTTTTTGCATTTTTGTGTTTTTTTTTGCATTTTTTTTTTTTTTTTGGCAATTTTTTTTTTTTTTTTTTTGCATTTTTTTTTTTTTGCATTTTTTTTTTTTTTTTGCATTTTTTTTTTTGCATTTTTGTGTTTTTTTGCATTTTTTTTTTTTTTTTGGCATTTTTTAGTGTTTTTTTTTGCATTTTTTTTTTTGCATTTTTTAGTGTTTTTTTTGCATTTTTTTGTGTTTTTTTGCATTTTTTTTTTTTTTTTTTGCATTTTTGGTGTTTTTTTTGCATTTTTTTTGTGTTTTTTTGCATTTTTTTTTTTTTTTTGCATTTTTTTTTTGCATTTTTTTTGCAATTTTTTGTGTTTTTTTTGCATTTTTTTTTTTTTTTTTGCATTTTTGTGTTTTTTTTGCATTTTTGTGTGTTTTTTTGGCATTTTTTTGTGTTTTTTTTTACATTTTTTTTTTTGCATTTTTTTGTGTTTTTTTTGCATTTTTTTGTGTTTTTTTGCATTTTTTTTTTTTTTTTTATGCATTTTTTTTTTTTTTTTTGCATTTTTTTGTGTTTTTTTGGCAATTTTTTGTGGTTTTTTTGCATTTTTTTTGTGTTTTTTTTGCATTTTTTTGTGTTTTTTTTGCATTTTTTTTTTTTTTGCTTTTTTTTTTTTTTGCATTTTTGTGTTTTTTTTTTGCATTTTTTGTTGTTTTTTTTGCATTTTTTTGTGTTTTTTTTGCATTTTTTTGTGGTTTTTTTTGCATTTTTTTTTTTTGCATTTTTTTGTGTTTTTTTTGCATTTTTTTTTTTTTTTTTGCAATTTTTTTTTTTTTTTTTTGCATTTTTTTGTTTTTTTTTTGCATTTTTTTGTGTTTTTTTTGCATTTTTTGTTGTTTTTTTTGCATTTTTTTGCATTTTTTTTGCATTTTTTTGCGTTTTTTTTTGCATTTTTTTGTTTTTTTGCATTTTTTTTTTTGCATTTTTTTGTGTTTTTTTTGCATTTTTTTGTGGTTTTTTTGCATTTTTTTGTGTTTTTTTTTTTTTTTTGTGTTTTTTTTTTTGCATTTTTTGTTGTTTTTTTTGCATTTTTTTTTTTTTTTTTGCATTTTTTTGTTTTTTTTGCATTTTTTTTGTTTGTTTTTTTGCATTTTTTTTTATGTTTTTTTGCATTTTTTTGTGTTTTTTTTGCAATTTTTTTTTTTTTTTTTTGCATTTTTGTGTTTTTTTTTGCATTTTTTGTTGTTTTTTTTGCATTTTTTAGTGTTTTTTTTTGCATTTTTTTTTTTTGCATTTTTTTGTGGTTTTTTTGCATTTTTTTTTTTTTTTTTTTTGCATTTTTGGTGTTTTTTTTGCATTTTTTTTGTGTTTTTTTGCATTTTTTTTTTTTTTTTTTTTGCATTTTTTTTTTTTTTTTTTGCATTTTTTTTGCATTTTTTTGTGGTTTTTTTTGCATTTTTTTTTGCATTTTTTTGTGTTTTTTTTGCATTTTTTTGCATTTTTTTTGCATTTTTTTGTGTTTTTTTGCATTTTTTTGTGTTTTTTTTGCATTTTTTTGTGTTTTTTTTGCATTTTTTTTGTGTTTTTTTGCATTTTTTTGTGTTTTTTTGCATTTTTTTTTTGCATTTTTTTTGCATTTTTTTGTGTTTTTTTTTATTTATTTGCATTTTTTTTTTTTTTTTTTTTGCATTTTTTTTTTTTTTTTGCATTTTTTTTTTTTTTTTTTGCATTTTTTTGTGTTTTTTTTTGCATTTTTTTTTTGCATTTTTTTTTTTTTTGCATTTTTGTGTTTTTTTTGCATTTTTTTGTGGTTTTTTTGCATTTTTTTGTGTTTTTTTTGCATTTTTTTTGCATTTTTTTGTGTTTTTTTGGCAATTTTTTTGTGTTTTTTTTGCATTTTTTTTTTTTTTTTTGCATTTTTTTTTTTTTGCATTTTTTTTTTTTTTTGCATTTTTTTTTTTTTTGCATTTTTTTTGTGGTTTTTTTTGCATTTTTTTTTTTTTTTTTTTTGCATTTTTTTGTGGGTTTTTTTTTGCATTTTTTGCGGGGTTTTTTTGCATTTTTTTGTGGTTTTTTTGCATTTTTTTTTGCATTTTTTTGTGTTTTTTTGGCAATTTTTTGTGGTTTTTTTGCATTTTTTTGTGTTTTTTTTTGCATTTTTTTGTGTTTTTTGCATTTTTTTTTTTTTTGCATTTTTTTTGCATTTTTTTGTGTTTTTTTTCATTTTTTTTTTTTTTTTTTGCATTTTTTTGTTTTTTTTTTGCATTTTTTTTGCATTTTTTTTTTTTTTTTGCATTTTTTTGTGTTTTTTTTGCATTTTTTTGTGTTTTTTTTGCAATTTTTTTTTTTTTTTTTTTGCATTTTTTTGTGTTTTTTTTTGCATTTTTTGCGGGGTTTTTTGCATTTTTTTGTGGTTTTTTTGCATTTTTTTTTTTTTTTTTTTTTTTTTTTTTTTTTTGCATTTTTTTTTTTTTTATGCATTTTTTTTTTTTTTGCATTTTTGTGTTTTTTTTGCATTTTTGTGTTTTTTTTGCATTTTTTGTTGTTTTTTTTTTTTTTTTTTTTTTTTTTTTTTTGTTGTTTTTTTTTGCATTTTTTTTTTTTGCATTTTTTTGTGTTTTTTTTTGCATTTTTTGTGTTTTTTTGCATTTTTTTTTTTTATTTTTTTGCATTTTTTTTTTTGCATTTTTTTGCATTTTTTTTGCATTTTTTGCGTTTTTTTGCATTTTTTTGTGTATTTTTTTTTTTTTTTTTGCATTTTTTTGTGTTTTTTTTGCATTTTTTTGTGGTTTTTTTGCATTTTTTTTTTGCATTTTTTTGTGTTTTTTTTGCATTTTTTTTTTTGCATTTTTTTTGCATTTTTTAGTGTTTTTTTTGCATTTTTTTGTGTTTTTTTGCATTTTTTTTTTTTTTTTTTGCTTTTTTTTTTTTTTTTTTTGCTTTTTTTTTTTTTTGCATTTTTGTGTTTTTTTTTTGCATTTTTTGTTGTTTTTTTTGCATTTTTTTGTGTTTTTTTTGCATTTTTTGTGTTTTTTTTGCATTTTTTTGTGTTTTTTTGCATTTTTTTGTGTTTTTTTTTTTTTTTTTTGTTTTTTTGCATTTTTTTTTTTTTTTTTTGCTTTTTTTTTTTTTTTTTTTTGCATTTTTTTTTTTTTTTTTTTTTGCATTTTTTTTTTTTTTTGCATTTTTTAGTGTTTTTTTTTGCATTTTTTTTTTTGCATTTTTTTGTGTTTTTTTTGCATTTTTTTTTTTTTTTTTGCATTTTTGGTGTTTTTTTTGCATTTTTTTTTTTTTTTGCATTTTTTTTTTTTTTCTTTTTTTTTTTTGCATTTTTGTGTTTTTTTTGGCATTTTTTTTTTTTTTTTTTGCATTTTTTTTTTTTTTTTTTGCATTTTTTTTTTGCATTTTTTTTTTTTTGTGTTTTTTTTTGCATTTTTTTGTGGTTTTTTTGCATTTTTTTGTGGTTTTTTTGCATTTTTTTTTGCATTTTTTTGTGTTTTTTTGGCATTTTTTTTTTTTTTTTTGCATTTTTTTTTTTTTGCATTTTTTTGTGGTTTTTTTGCATTTTTTTTGCATTTTTTTGTGGGTTTTTTTGCATTTTTTGCGGGGTTTTTTGCATTTTTTTGTGGTTTTTTTGCATTTTTTTTTGCATTTTTTTGTGTTTTTTTGGCAATTTTTTGTGGGTTTTTTGCATTTTTTTGTGTTTTTTTTTGCATTTTTTTGTGTTTTTTTGCATTTTTTTTTTTTTGCATTTTTTTTGCATTTTTTTGTGTTTTTTTTCATTTTTTTTGTTTTTTTTTGCATTTTTTTGTTTTTTTTTTGCATTTTTTTTGCATTTTTTTTTTTTTTTTGCATTTTTTTGTGTTTTTTTTGCATTTTTTTGTGTTTTTTTTGCAATTTTTTTTTTTTTTTTTTTGCATTTTTTTGTGTTTTTTTTTTGCATTTTTTGCGGGGTTTTTTGCATTTTGTTGTGTTTTTTTTGCATTTTTTTGTGTTTTTTTTTTTATTTTTTTTTTTTTGCATTTTTTTTTTTTTATGCATTTTTTTTTTTTTTGCATTTTTGTGTTTTTTTTGCATTTTTGTGTTTTTTTTGCATTTTTTGTTGTTTTTTTTGCATTTTTTTGTGTTTTTTTTTTTTTTTTTTGTTTTTTTTTGCATTTTTTTTTTTGCATTTTTTTGTGTTTTTTTTGCATTTTTTTGTGTTTTTTTGCATTTTTTTTTTTTTTTTTTTTCATTTTTTTTTTTTTTTTGCATTTTTTTTTTTGCATTTTTTTGTTTTTTTTGCATTTTTTTGCATTTTTTTTGCATTTTTTGCGTTTTTTTGCATTTTTTTGTGTATTTTTTATTTTTTTTTGCATTTTTTTGTGTTTTTTTTGCATTTTTTTGTGTTTTTTTTTGCATTTTTTTTTTGCATTTTTTTGTGTTTTTTTTGCATTTTTTTGCATTTTTTTTGCATTTTTTTTTTTGCATTTTTTTTGCATTTTTTGTGTTTTTTTTTTGCATTTTTTTTTTTTTTTTTGCATTTTTTTTTTTTTTGCATTTTTGTGTTTTTTTTGCATTTTTTTGTGGTTTTTTTGCATTTTTTTTGTGGTTTTTTTGCATTTTTTTTTGCATTTTTTTGTGTTTTTTTGGCAATTTTTTTTTTTTTTTTTTGCATTTTTTTTTTTTTGCATTTTTTTTTTTTTTTTGCATTTTTTTTTTTTGCATTTTTGTGTTTTTTTTGCATTTTTTTTTTTTTTTTGGCATTTTTTTGTGTTTTTTTTTGCATTTTTTAGTGGTTTTTTTGCATTTTTTTGTGTTTTTTTGCATTTTTTTTTTTTTTTTTTATGCATTTTTTTTTTTTGCATTTTTGTGTTTTTTTTGCATTTTTTTTTTTTTTTTGGCATTTTTTTGTGTTTTTTTTTGCATTTTTTAGTGGTTTTTTTGCATTTTTTTGTGTTTTTTTGCATTTTTTTTTTTTTTTTTTATGCATTTTTTTTTTTTTTTTTGCATTTTTTTGTGTTTTTTTGGCAATTTTTTGTGGTTTTTTTGCATTTTTTTTTTTTTTTTTTTGCATTTTTTTTGCATTTTTTTGTGTTTTTTTTCATTTTTTTTGTTTTTTTTTGCATTTTTTTGTTTTTTTTTTGCATTTTTTTTGCATTTTTTTTTTTTTTTTGCATTTTTTTGTGTTTTTTTTGCATTTTTTTGTGTTTTTTTTGCAATTTTTTTTTTTTGCATTTTTTTGTGTTTTTTTTTGCATTTTTTGCGGGGTTTTTTGCATTTTTTTGTGGTTTTTTTGCATTTTTTTTTTTTTTTTTTTTTTTTTTTTTTTTTTTTGCATTTTTTTTTTTTTTATGCATTTTTTTTTTTTTTGCATTTTTGTGTTTTTTTTGCATTTTTTTTTTTTTTTTTTTTTTTTTTTGTTTTTTTTTGCATTTTTTTGTTTTTTTTTGCATTTTTGTGTTTTTTTTTTGCATTTTTTGTTGTTTTTTTTGCATTTTTTTGTGTTTTTTTTGCATTTTTTGTGTTTTTTTTGCATTTTTTTGTGTTTTTTTGCATTTTTTTGTGTTTTTTTTTTTTTTTTTGTTTTTTTGCATTTTTTTTTTTTTTTTTTGCTTTTTTTTTTTTTTTTTTTGCATTTTTTTTTTTTTTTTTTTTTGCATTTTTTTTTTTTTTTGCATTTTTTAGTGTTTTTTTTTGCATTTTTTTTTTTGCATTTTTTTGTGTTTTTTTTGCATTTTTTTTTTTTTTTTTGCATTTTTGGTGTTTTTTTTGCATTTTTTTTTTTTTTTGCATTTTTTTTTTTTTTCTTTTTTTTTTTTGCATTTTTGTGTTTTTTTTGGCATTTTTTTTTTTTTTTTTTGCATTTTTTTTTTTTTTTTTTGCATTTTTTTTTTGCATTTTTTTTTTTTTGTGTTTTTTTTTGCATTTTTTTGTGGTTTTTTTGCATTTTTTTGTGGTTTTTTTGCATTTTTTTTTGCATTTTTTTGTGTTTTTTTGGCATTTTTTTTTTTTTTTTTTGCATTTTTTTTTTTTTGCATTTTTTTGTGGTTTTTTTGCATTTTTTTTGCATTTTTTTGTGGGTTTTTTTGCATTTTTTGCGGGGTTTTTTGCATTTTTTTGTGGTTTTTTTGCATTTTTTTTTGCATTTTTTTGTGTTTTTTTGGCAATTTTTTGTGGGTTTTTTGCATTTTTTTGTGTTTTTTTTTGCATTTTTTTGTGTTTTTTTGCATTTTTTTTTTTTTGCATTTTTTTTGCATTTTTTTGTGTTTTTTTTCATTTTTTTTGTTTTTTTTTGCATTTTTTTGTTTTTTTTTTGCATTTTTTTTGCATTTTTTTTTTTTTTTTGCATTTTTTTGTGTTTTTTTTGCATTTTTTTGTGTTTTTTTTGCAATTTTTTTTTTTTTTTTTTTGCATTTTTTTGTGTTTTTTTTTTGCATTTTTTGCGGGGTTTTTTGCATTTTGTTGTGTTTTTTTTGCATTTTTTTGTGTTTTTTTTTTTATTTTTTTTTTTTTGCATTTTTTTTTTTTTATGCATTTTTTTTTTTTTTGCATTTTTGTGTTTTTTTTGCATTTTTGTGTTTTTTTTGCATTTTTTGTTGTTTTTTTTGCATTTTTTTGTGTTTTTTTTTTTTTTTTTTGTTTTTTTTTGCATTTTTTTTTTTGCATTTTTTTGTGTTTTTTTTGCATTTTTTTGTGTTTTTTTGCATTTTTTTTTTTTTTTTTTTTCATTTTTTTTTTTTTTTTGCATTTTTTTTTTTGCATTTTTTTGTTTTTTTTGCATTTTTTTGCATTTTTTTTGCATTTTTTGCGTTTTTTTTGCATTTTTTTGTGTATTTTTTATTTTTTTTTGCATTTTTTTGTGTTTTTTTTGCATTTTTTTGTGTTTTTTTTTGCATTTTTTTTTTGCATTTTTTTGTGTTTTTTTTGCATTTTTTTGCATTTTTTTTGCATTTTTTTTTTTGCATTTTTTTTGCATTTTTTGTGTTTTTTTTTTGCATTTTTTTTTTTTTTTTTGCATTTTTTTTTTTTTTGCATTTTTGTGTTTTTTTTGCATTTTTTTGTGGTTTTTTTGCATTTTTTTTGTGGTTTTTTTGCATTTTTTTTTGCATTTTTTTGTGTTTTTTTGGCAATTTTTTTTTTTTTTTTTTGCATTTTTTTTTTTTTGCATTTTTTTTTTTTTTTTGCATTTTTTTTTTTTGCATTTTTGTGTTTTTTTTGCATTTTTTTTTTTTTTTTGGCATTTTTTTGTGTTTTTTTTTGCATTTTTTAGTGGTTTTTTTGCATTTTTTTGTGTTTTTTTGCATTTTTTTTTTTTTTTTTTATGCATTTTTTTTTTTTGCATTTTTGTGTTTTTTTTGCATTTTTTTTTTTTTTTTGGCATTTTTTTGTGTTTTTTTTTGCATTTTTTAGTGGTTTTTTTGCATTTTTTTGTGTTTTTTTGCATTTTTTTTTTTTTTTTTTATGCATTTTTTTTTTTTTTTTTGCATTTTTTTGTGTTTTTTTGGCAATTTTTTGTGGTTTTTTTGCATTTTTTTTTTTTTTTTTTTGCATTTTTTTTGCATTTTTTTGTGTTTTTTTTCATTTTTTTTGTTTTTTTTTGCATTTTTTTGTTTTTTTTTTGCATTTTTTTTGCATTTTTTTTTTTTTTTTGCATTTTTTTGTGTTTTTTTTGCATTTTTTTGTGTTTTTTTTGCAATTTTTTTTTTTTGCATTTTTTTGTGTTTTTTTTTGCATTTTTTGCGGGGTTTTTTGCATTTTTTTGTGGTTTTTTTGCATTTTTTTTTTTTTTTTTTTTTTTTTTTTTTTTTTTGCATTTTTTTTTTTTTTATGCATTTTTTTTTTTTTTGCATTTTTGTGTTTTTTTTGCATTTTTTTTTTTTTTTTTTTTTTTTTTTTGTTTTTTTTTGCATTTTTTTGTTTTTTTTGCATTTTTTTGTGTTTTTTTGCATTTTTTTTTTTTTTTTTTTTGCATTTTTTTTTTTTTTTTTGCATTTTTTTTTTTTTTTTTGCATTTTTTTTTTTTTGCATTTTTTTTTTTTTTGCATTTTTTTTTTTTTGCATTTTTTTTTTTTTTTTGCATTTTTTTTTTTTTTTTTTTGCATTTTTTTGTTTTTGTTTTGCATTTTTTTTTTTGCATTTTTTTGTGTTTTTTTTGCATTTTTTTATGTTTTTTTTGCATTTTTTTGTGGTTTTTTTTTGCATTTTTTTTTTTTTTTTTTTTGCATTTTTTTGTGGGTTTTTTTTGCATTTTTTGCGGGGTTTTTTTGCATTTTTTTGTGGTTTTTTTGCATTTTTTTTTGCATTTTTTTGTGTTTTTTTGGCAATTTTTTGTGTTTTTTTTGCATTTTTTTATGTTTTTTTTTGCATTTTTTTGTGTTTTTTTGCATTTTTTTTTTTTTGCATTTTTTTTGCATTTTTTTGTGTTTTTTTTCATTTTTTTTGTTTTTTTTTTGCATTTTTTTGTTTTTTTTTTGCATTTTTGTGTTTTTTTTGCATTTTTGTGTTTTTTTTGCATTTTTTTTTTTTTTGCATTTTTTTTTTTTTTGCATTTTTTTTTTTTATTTGTTTTTATTTTTTTGTTTTTTTTTGCATTTTTTTTTTTGCATTTTTTTGTGTTTTTTTTGCATTTTTTTTGTTTTTTTTTTGCATTTTTTTTTTTTATTTTTTTTTATTTTTTTGTTTTTTTTTGCATTTTTTTTTTTGCATTTTTTTTTTTTTTTTTTTGCATTTTTTTGTTTTTTTTTTGCATTTTTTTTTTGCATTTTTTTGTGTTTTTTTTGCATTTTTTTATGTTTTTTTTGCATTTTTTTGTGGTTTTTTTTTGCATTTTTTTTTTTTTTTTTTTGCATTTTTTTGTGGGTTTTTTTTGCATTTTTTGCGGGGTTTTTTTGCATTTTTTTGTGGTTTTTTTGCATTTTTTTTGCGATTTTTTGTGTTTTTTTTGCATTTTTTTTTTTTTTTGCATTTTTTTTTTTTTTGCATTTTTTTTTTTTTTGCATTTTTTTTTTTTATTTTTTTTTATTTTTTTGTTTTTTTTTGCATTTTTTTTTTGGCATTTTTTTGTGTTTTTTTTGCATTTTTTTTGTTTTTTTTTTTGCATTTTTTTGTGGGTTTTTTTTGCATTTTTTGCGGGGTTTTTTTGCATTTTTTTGTGGTTTTTTTGCATTTTTTTGTGTTTTTTTTTGCATTTTTTTGTGTTTTTTTTGCATTTTTTTTTTTTTTGCATTTTTTTTGCATTTTTTTGTGTTTTTTTTCATTTTTTTTGTTTTTTTTGCATTTTTTTTTTTTTTTTTTGCATTTTTTTGTGTTTTTTTTTGCATTTTTTACGGGTTTTTTTGCATTTTTTTGTGGTTTTTTTGCATTTTTTTGTGTTTTTTTTGCAATTTTTTTTGTTTTTTTTTTGCATTTTTTTGTGTTTTTTTTTTGCATTTTTTACGGGTTTTTTTGCATTTTTTTGTGTTTTTTTTTTTTTTTTTTTTTTTTTTTGTATTTTTTTTTTTTTGCATTTTTTTTTTTTTTTGCATTTTTTTTTTTTTGCATTTTTGTGTTTTTTTTGCATTTTTGTGTTTTTTTTGCATTTTTTGTTGTTTTTTTTGCATTTTTTTTTTTTTTTTTTTTTTTTTTTGTTTTTTTTTGCATTTTTTTTTGTTTTTTTTGCATTTTTTTGTGTTTTTTTGCATTTTTTTTTTTTTTTTTTTTGCATTTTTTTTGTTTTTTTTGCATTTTTTTTTATTTTTTTGCATTTTTTTTTTTTTGCATTTTTTTTTTTTTTGCATTTTTTTTTTTTTGCATTTTTTTTTTTTTTTTGCATTTTTTTTTTTTTTTTTTTTGCATTTTTTTGTTTTTTTTTTGCATTTTTTTTTTTGCATTTTTTTGTGTTTTTTTTGCATTTTTTTATGTTTTTTTTGCATTTTTTTGTGGTTTTTTTTTGCATTTTTTTTTTTTTTTTTTTTGCATTTTTTTGTGGGTTTTTTTTGCATTTTTTGCGGGGTTTTTTTGCATTTTTTTGTGGTTTTTTTGCATTTTTTTTTGCATTTTTTTGTGTTTTTTTTGGCAATTTTTTGTGTTTTTTTTGCATTTTTTTATGTTTTTTTTTGCATTTTTTTGTGTTTTTTTGCATTTTTTTTTTTTTGCATTTTTTTTGCATTTTTTTGTGTTTTTTTTCATTTTTTTTGTTTTTTTTTGCATTTTTTTGTTTTTTTTTTTGCATTTTTTTTGCATTTTTTTTTTTTTTGTTTTTTTTTGTTTTTTTTTGCATTTTTTGTGGTTTTTTTGCATTTTTTTTTGCATTTTTTTATGTTTTTTTTTGCATTTTTTTGTGTTTTTTTGCATTTTTTTTTTTTTGCATTTTTTTTGCATTTTTTTGTGTTTTTTTTCATTTTTTTTGTTTTTTTTTGCATTTTTTTGTTTTTTTTTTTGCATTTTTTTTGCATTTTTTTGTGTTTTTTTTCATTTTTTGTGTATTTTTTTTTTTTTTTTGCTTTTTTTTTTTTTTTTTGCATTTTTTTGTGTTTTTTTTGCATTTTTTTTTTTGCATTTTTTTGTGTTTTTTTTGCATTTTTTTGCGTTTTTTTTGCATTTTTTTGTGTTTTTTTTGCATTTTTTTGTGTTTTTTTTGCATTTTTTTGTGTTTTTTTTGCATTTTTTGTGTTTTTTTTTTTTTTTGCATTTTTTTGTGTTTTTTTTGCATTTTTTTGCATTTTTTTGGCATTTTTTTGCGTTTTTTTGCATTTTTTTGTGTATTTTTTTTTTTTTTTGCTTTTTTTTTTTTTTTTGCATTTTTTTTTTTTGCATTTTTTTTTTTTTGCATTTTTTTTTTTTTGCATTTTTTTTTTTTTTTTGCATTTTTTTTTTTTTTTTTTTTGCATTTTTTTGTTTTTTTTTTGCATTTTTTTTTTTGCATTTTTTTGCATTTTTTTGGCATTTTTTTGCGTTTTTTTGCATTTTTTTGTGTATTTTTTTTTTTTTTTTGCTTTTTTTTTTTTTTTTTGCATTTTTTTGTTTTTTTTGCATTTTTTTTTTTGCATTTTTTTGTGTTTTTTTTGCATTTTTTTGCGTTTTTTTTGCATTTTTTTGTGTTTTTTTTTGCATTTTTTTGTGTTTTTTTTGCATTTTTTTGCATTTTTTTGGCATTTTTTTGCGTTTTTTTGCATTTTTTTGTGTATTTTTTTTTTTTTTTGCTTTTTTTTTTTTTTTTTGCATTTTTTTTTTTTTGCATTTTTTTTTTTTTTGCATTTTTTTTTTTTTGCATTTTTTTTTTTTTTTTGCATTTTTTTTTTTTTTTTTTTTGCATTTTTTTGTTTTTTTTTTGCATTTTTTTTTTTGCATTTTTTTGTGTTTTTTTTGCATTTTTTTATGTTTTTTTTGCATTTTTTTGTGGTTTTTTTTTGCATTTTTTTTTTTTTTTTTTTTGCATTTTTTTGTGGGTTTTTTTTGCATTTTTTGCGGGGTTTTTTTGCATTTTTTTGTGGTTTTTTTGCATTTTTTTTTGCATTTTTTTTTTTTTTTTGGCAATTTTTTGTGTTTTTTTTGCATTTTTTTATGGTTTTTTTTGCATTTTTTTGTGTTTTTTTGCATTTTTTTTTTTTTGCATTTTTTTTGCATTTTTTTGTGTTTTTTTTCATTTTTTTTGTTTTTTTTTGCATTTTTTTGTTTTTTTTTTTGCATTTTTTTTGCATTTTTTTTTTTTTTTGCATTTTTTTGTTTTTTTTTGCATTTTTTGTGTTTTTTTTGCAATTTTTTATTTTTTTTGCATTTTTTTGTGTTTTTTTTTTGCATTTTTTGCGGGGTTTTTTGCATTTTTTTGTGGTTTTTTTGCATTTTTTTTGCATTTTTTTGTTTTTTTGGCAATTTTTTGTGTTTTTTTTGCATTTTTTTTGTGTTTTTTTTGCATTTTTTTTTTTTTTTTTTGCATTTTTTTTTTTTTGCATTTTTTTTTTTTTTTTGCATTTTTTTTTTTTGCATTTTTGTGTTTTTTTTGCATTTTTTGTTGTTTTTTTTGCATTTTTTTGTGTTTTTTTTTGCATTTTTTTGTGGTTTTTTTTGCATTTTTTTTTTTGCATTTTTTAGTGTTTTTTTTGCATTTTTTAGTGTTTTTTTTTGCATTTTTTTGCATTTTTTTTGCATTTTTTGCGGGTTTTTTTGCATTTTTTTGTGGTTTTTTTGCATTTTTTTTTTTTGCATTTTTTTTTTTTTTTTTTTTGTATTTTTTTTTTTTTTGCATTTTTTTTTTTTTTTGCATTTTTGTGTTTTTTTTGCATTTTTGTGTTTTTTTTTTTTTTTGTTGTTTTTTTTGCATTTTTTGTGTTTTTTTTTTTTTTTTTGTGTTTTTTTTGCATTTTTTTTTTTTGCATTTTTTTGTGTTTTTTTTGCATTTTTTTGTGTTTTTTTGCATTTTTTTTTTTTTTTTTTTTTGCATTTTTTTTTTTTTTTTGCATTTTTTTTTTTTTTTTTGCATTTTTTTGTGTTTTTTTTTGCATTTTTTTTTTGCATTTTTTTTTTTTTTGCATTTTTGTGTTTTTTTTTGCATTTTTTTGTGGTTTTTTTGCATTTTTTTGTGGTTTTTTTGCATTTTTTTGAATTTTTTTGTGTTTTTTTGGCAATTTTTTGTGTTTTTTTTGCATTTTTTTTGTGTTTTTTTTGCATTTTTTTTTTTTTTTTTGCATTTTTTTTTTTTTGCATTTTTTTTTTTTTTGCATTTTTTTTTTTTTGCATTTTTTTTTTTTTTTTTGCATTTTTTTTTTTTTTTTTTTTGCATTATTTTGTTTTTTTTTTGCATTTTTTTTTTGCATTTTTTTGTGTTTTTTTTGCATTTTTTTATGTTTTTTTTGCATTTTTTTGTGTTTTTTTTGCATTTTTTTGTGTTTTTTTGCATTTTTTTTTTTTTTTTTTTGCATTTTTTTGTGTTTTTTTTGCATTTTTTTGTGTTTTTTTGCATTTTTTTTTTTTTTTTTTTTGCATTTTTTTTTTTTTTTTTGCATTTTTTTTTTTGCATTTTTTTGTGTTTTTTTTGCATTTTTTTGTGTTTTTTTTTGCATTTTTTTTTTGCATTTTTTTTTTTTTGCATTTTTGTGTTTTTTTTTGCATTTTTTTGTGGTTTTTTTGCATTTTTTTGTGGTTTTTTTGCATTTTTTTGAATTTTTTTGTGTTTTTTTGGCAATTTTTTGTGTTTTTTTTGCATTTTTTTTGTGTTTTTTTTGCATTTTTTTTTTTTTTTTTGCATTTTTTTTTTTTTGCATTTTTTTTTTTTGGCATTTTTTTGTGTTTTTTTTTGCATTTTTTTTATTGCATTTTTTAGTGTTTTTTTTTGCATTTTTTTGTGTTTTTTTGCATTTTTTTTTTTTTTTTTATGCATTTTTTTTTTTTTTTTTGCATTTTTTTTGTGTTTTTTTGGCAATTTTTTGTGGTTTTTTTGCATTTTTTTTGTGTTTTTTTTGCATTTTTTGTGTTTTTTTTGCATTTTTTTTTTTTTTGCTTTTTTTTTTTTTTTTTTTGCTTTTTTTTTTTTTGCATTTTTGTGTTTTTTTTTTGCATTTTTTTTGTTTTTTTTGCATTTTTTTGTGTTTTTTTTTGCATTTTTTTTTTTGCATTTTTTTGTGTTTTTTTTGCATTTTTTTGCGTTTTTTTTGCATTTTTTTGTGTTTTTTTTGCATTTTTTTGTGTTTTTTTGCATTTTTTGTGTTTTTTTTGCATTTTTTTGTGTTTTTTTTTGCATTTTTTTTTTGCATTTTTTTGTTTTTTTTTTGCATTTTTTTTTTTTTTTTGCATTTTTTTTTTTTTTGCATTTTTGTGTTTTTTTTGCATTTTTTTGTGGTTTTTTTGCATTTTTTTTGTGGTTTTTTTGCATTTTTTTTTGCATTTTTTTGTGTTTTTTTGGCAATTTTTTGTGTTTTTTTTGCATTTTTTTTTTTTTTTTTGCATTTTTTTTTTTTTTTTTTGCTTTTTTTTTTTTTTGCATTTTTGTGTTTTTTTTTTGCATTTTTTGTTGTTTTTTTTGCATTTTTTTGTGTTTTTTTTGCATTTTTTTGTGGTTTTTTTTGCATTTTTTTTTTTTTGCATTTTTTTGTGTTTTTTTGCATTTTTTTTGTTTTTTTTGCAATTTTTTTTTTTTTTTTTTGCATTTTTTTGTTTTTTTTTTGCATTTTTTTGTGTTTTTTTTGCATTTTTTGTTGTTTTTTTTGCATTTTTTTGCATTTTTTTTGCATTTTTTTGCGTTTTTTTTTGCATTTTTTTGTTTTTTTGCATTTTTTTTTTTGCATTTTTTTGTGTTTTTTTTGCATTTTTTTGTGGTTTTTTTGCATTTTTTTTTTTTTTTTTTTTTTTGTGTTTTTTTGCATTTTTTTTTTTTTTTTTTTGCTTTTTTTTTTTTTTTTTTTTGCATTTTTTTGTGTTTTTTTTTTTTGTGTTTTTTTTTTTTTTTTGCATTTTTTGTTTTTTTTTTTTTTTTTTGTGTTTTTTTGCATTTTTTTTTTTTTTTTTTGCTTTTTTTTTTTTTTTTTTTGCATTTTTTTGTGTTTTTTTTTTTGCATTTTTTTTTTGTTTTTTGCATTTTTTAGTGTTTTTTTTTGCATTTTTTTTTTTTGCATTTTTTTGTGTTTTTTTGCATTTTTTTTTTTTTTTTTTGCATTTTTGTGTTTTTTTTTGCATTTTTTGTTGTTTTTTTTGCATTTTTTTTTTTTTTTTTGCATTTTTTTGTGTTTTTTTTTGCATTTTTTTTTTTTGCATTTTTTTGTTTTTTTTTGCATTTTTTTTGTTTGTTTTTTTTGCATTTTTTTTTATGTTTTTTTGCATTTTTTTGTGTTTTTTTTGCAATTTTTTTTTTTTTTTTTTGCATTTTTGTGTTTTTTTTGCATTTTTTGTTGTTTTTTTTGCATTTTTGGTGTTTTTTTTGCATTTTTTTTTTTTTTTTGCATTTTTTTTTTTTTTTTTTTGCATTTTTTTTTTTTTTTTTGCATTTTTTTTGCATTTTTTTGTGGTTTTTTTTGCATTTTTTTGTGTTTTTTTTGCATTTTTTTGTGTTTTTTTTGCATTTTTTTGTGTTTTTTTTGCATTTTTTTGTGTTTTTTTTGCATTTTTTTGCATTTTTTTGGCATTTTTTTGCGGTTTTTTGCATTTTTTTGTGTATTTTTTTTTTTTTTTGCTTTTTTTTTTTTTTTTTTGCATTTTTTTTTTTTTGCATTTTTTTTTTTTTTTGCATTTTTTTTTTTTTGCATTTTTTTTTTTTTTTTGCATTTTTTTTTTTTTTTTTTTTTGCATTTTTTTGTTTTTTTTTTGCATTTTTTTTTTTGCATTTTTTTGTGTTTTTTTTGCATTTTTTTTATGTTTTTTTTGCATTTTTTTGTGGTTTTTTTTTGCATTTTTTTTTTTTTTTTTTTTGCATTTTTTTGTGGGTTTTTTTTGCATTTTTTGCGGGGTTTTTTTTGCATTTTTTTGTGGTTTTTTTGCATTTTTTTATGGTTTTTTTTGCATTTTTTTGTGTTTTTTTGCATTTTTTTTTTTTTGCATTTTTTTTGCATTTTTTTGTGTTTTTTTTTCATTTTTTTTTTTTTTTGCATTTTTTTGTTTTTTTTTGCATTTTTTGTGTTTTTTTTGCAATTTTTTATTTTTTTTGCATTTTTTTGTGTTTTTTTTTGCATTTTTTGCGGGGTTTTTTGCATTTTTTTGTGGTTTTTTTGCATTTTTTTTGCATTTTTTTGTTTTTTTGGCAATTTTTTGTGTTTTTTTTGCATTTTTTTTGTGTTTTTTTTGCATTTTTTTTTTTTTTTTTTGCATTTTTTTTTTTTTGCATTTTTTTTTTTTTTTGCATTTTTTTTTTTTGCATTTTTGTGTTTTTTTTGCATTTTTTGTTGTTTTTTTTGCATTTTTTTGTGTTTTTTTTTGCATTTTTTTGTGGTTTTTTTTGCATTTTTTTTTTTGCATTTTTTAGTGTTTTTTTTGCATTTTTTAGTGTTTTTTTTTTTTTTTTTTTTGTATTTTTTTTTTTTTTGCATTTTTTTTTTTTTTGCATTTTTGTGTTTTTTTTGCATTTTTGTGTTTTTTTTTTTTTTTGTTGTTTTTTTTGCATTTTTTGTGTTTTTTTTTTTTTTTTTGTGTTTTTTTTGCATTTTTTTTTTTTGCATTTTTTTGTGTTTTTTTTGCATTTTTTTTGTGTTTTTTTTGCATTTTTTTTTTTTTTTTTGCATTTTTTTTTTTTTGCATTTTTTTTTTTTTTTGCATTTTTTTTTTTTTTGCATTTTTTTTTTTTTTTTTGCATTTTTTTTTTTTTTTTTTTTGCATTATTTTGTTTTTTTTTTGCATTTTTTTTTTGCATTTTTTTGTGTTTTTTTTGCATTTTTTTATGTTTTTTTTGCATTTTTTTGTGGTTTTTTTTGCATTTTTTTGTGTTTTTTTGCATTTTTTTTTTTTTTTTTTTTGCATTTTTTTGTGTTTTTTTTGCATTTTTTTGTGTTTTTTTGCATTTTTTTTTTTTTTTTTTTTGCATTTTTTTTTTTTTTTTTGCATTTTTTTTTTTGCATTTTTTTGTGTTTTTTTTGCATTTTTTTGTGTTTTTTTTTGCATTTTTTTTTTGCATTTTTTTTTTTTTTGCATTTTTGTGTTTTTTTTTGCATTTTTTTGTGGTTTTTTTGCATTTTTTTGTGGTTTTTTTGCATTTTTTTGAATTTTTTTGTGTTTTTTTGCATTTTTTTGTGTTTTTTTTTGCATTTTTTTTTTTTTGCTTTTTTTTTTTTTGCATTTTTGTGTTTTTTTTTTGCATTTTTTTTGTTTTTTTTGCATTTTTGTGTTTTTTTGCATTTTTTGTTGTTTTTTTTGCATTTTTTTGTGTTTTTTTTGCATTTTTTTGTGTTTTTTTATTTTTTTTTTGTGTTTTTTTGCATTTTTTTTTTTTTTTTTGCTTTTTTTTTTTTTTTTTTTTGCATTTTTTTTTTTTTTTTTTTTGCATTTTTTTTTGTTTTTTTTGCATTTTTTTTTTTGCATTTTTTTGTGTTTTTTTTTTGCATTTTTTTGTGTTTTTTTTGCATTTTTTTTTTTTTTGCTTTTTTTTTTTTTGCATTTTTGTGTTTTTTTTTGCATTTTTTTTGTTTTTTTTGCATTTTTGTGTTTTTTTGCATTTTTTGTTGTTTTTTTTGCATTTTTTTGTGTTTTTTTTGCATTTTTTTGTGTTTTTTTATTTTTTTTTTGTGTTTTTTTGCATTTTTTTTTTTTTTTTTGCTTTTTTTTTTTTTTTTTTTTGCATTTTTTTTTTTTTTTTTTTTGCATTTTTTTTTTTTTTTTTGCATTTTTTTTTTTGCATTTTTTTGTGTTTTTTTTTTGCATTTTTTTGCATTTTTTTTTGCATTTTTTTGCGTTTTTTTGCATTTTTTTGTGTATTTTTTTTTTTTTTTTGCTTTTTTTTTTTTTTTTGCATTTTTTTGTGTTTTTTTTTGCATTTTTTTTTTTGCATTTTTTTGTGTTTTTTTTGCATTTTTTTGCGTTTTTTTTGCATTTTTTTGTGTTTTTTTTGCATTTTTTTGTGTTTTTTTTGCATTTTTTGTGTTTTTTTTGCATTTTTTTGTGTTTTTTTTTGCATTTTTTTTTTGCATTTTTTTGTTTTTTTTTTGCATTTTTTTGCATTTTTTTGCATTTTTTTTTTGCATTTTTTTTGCATTTTTTTGTGTTTTTTTTTGCATTTTTTTTTTTTTTTTGCATTTTTTTTTTTTTTGCATTTTTGTGTTTTTTTTGCATTTTTTTGTGGTTTTTTTGCATTTTTTTTGTGGTTTTTTTGCATTTTTTTTTGCATTTTTTTGTGTTTTTTTGGCAATTTTTTGTGTTTTTTTTGCATTTTTTTTTTTTTTTTTGCATTTTTTTTTTTTTTTTTTGCATTTTTTTTTTTTTGCATTTTTTTTTTTTTTTTTATGCATTTTTTTTTTTTTTTTTTGCATTTTTTTTTTTTTTTTGGCAATTTTTTGTGGTTTTTTTGCATTTTTTTTGTGGTTTTTTTGCATTTTTTTGTGTTTTTTTTGCATTTTTTTTTTTTTTTGCTTTTTTTTTTTTTTTTTTTGCTTTTTTTTGTGTTTTTTTTGCATTTTTTGTTGTTTTTTTTGCATTTTTTTGCATTTTTTTTGCATTTTTTTGCGTTTTTTTTTGCATTTTTTTGTTTTTTTGCATTTTTTTTTTTGCATTTTTTTGTGTTTTTTTTGCATTTTTTTGTGGTTTTTTTGCATTTTTTTGTGTTTTTTTTTTTTTTTTGTTTTTTTGCATTTTTTTTTTTTTTTTTTGCTTTTTTTTTTTTTTTTTTTTGCATTTTTTTGTGTTTTTTTTTTTGTGTTTTTTTTTTTTTTTTGCATTTTTTTTTTTTTTTTTTTTTTTTTGTGTTTTTTTGCATTTTTTTTTTTTTTTTTTTGCATTTTTTTGTGTTTTTTTTTTTGCATTTTTTTTTTGTTTTTTGCATTTTTTAGTGTTTTTTTTTGCATTTTTTTTTTTTGCATTTTTTTGTGTTTTTTTGCATTTTTTTTTTTTTTTTTGCATTTTTGGTGTTTTTTTTGCATTTTTTTTGTGTTTTTTTGCATTTTTTTTTTTTTGCTTTTTTTTTTTTTTGCATTTTTGTGTTTTTTTTTGCATTTTTTGTTGTTTTTTTTGCATTTTTTTTTTTTTTTTTGCATTTTTTTGTGTTTTTTTTTGCTTTTTTTTTTTTTGCATTTTTTTGTTTTTTTTTGCATTTTTTTTGTTTGTTTTTTTTGCATTTTTTTTTATGTTTTTTTGCATTTTTTTGTGTTTTTTTTGCAATTTTTTTTTTTTTTTTTTGCATTTTTGTGTTTTTTTTGCATTTTTTGTTGTTTTTTTTGCATTTTTGGTGTTTTTTTTGCATTTTTTTTTTTTTTTTGCATTTTTTTTTTTTTTTTTTTTTTTTTTGCATTTTTTTTGCATTTTTTTGTGGTTTTTTTTGCATTTTTTTTTGCATTTTTTTGTGTTTTTTTTGCATTTTTTTGCATTTTTTTTGCATTTTTTTGTGTTTTTTTTGCATTTTTTTGTGTTTTTTTTGCATTTTTTTGTGTTTTTTTTGCATTTTTTTGTGTTTTTTTGCATTTTTTTGTGTTTTTTTGCATTTTTTTTTTGCATTTTTTTTGCATTTTTTTGTGTTTTTTTTTATTTATTTGCATTTTTTTTTTTTTTTTTTTTGCATTTTTTTTTTTTTTTTTGCATTTTTTTGTGTTTTTTTTGCATTTTTTTGTGGTTTTTTTGCATTTTTTTTGTTTGTTTTTTTGCATTTTTTTTTATGTTTTTTTGCATTTTTTTGTGTTTTTTTTGCAATTTTTTTTTTTTTTTTTTGCATTTTTGTGTTTTTTTTTGCATTTTTTGTTGTTTTTTTTGCATTTTTTAGTGTTTTTTTTGCATTTTTTTTTTTTGCATTTTTTTGTGTTTTTTTTGCATTTTTTTGTGTTTTTTTTGCATTTTTTTGCATTTTTTTTGCATTTTTTTGTGTTTTTTTTGCATTTTTTTGTGTTTTTTTTGCATTTTTTTGTGTTTTTTTTGCATTTTTTTGTGTTTTTTTGCATTTTTTTGTGTTTTTTTGCATTTTTTTTTTGCATTTTTTTTGCATTTTTTTGTGTTTTTTTTTATTTATTTGCATTTTTTTTTTTTTTTTTTTTGCATTTTTTTTTTTTTTTTTGCATTTTTTTTTTTTTTTTTTGCATTTTTTTGTGTTTTTTTTTGCATTTTTTTTTTGCATTTTTTTTTGCATTTTTTTTTTTTTTGCATTTTTTTTTGCATTTTTTTGTGGTTTTTTTGCATTTTTTTGTGGTTTTTTTGCATTTTTTTTGCATTTTTTTGTGTTTTTTTGGCAATTTTTTTGTGTTTTTTTTGCATTTTTTTTTTTTTTTTTGCATTTTTTTTTTTTTTTGCATTTTTTTGCATTTTTTTTTTTTTTTTTTTTGCATTTTTTTGTGGGGTTTTTTTGCATTTTTTTGCGGGGTTTTTTTGCATTTTTTTGTGGTTTTTTTGCATTTTTTTTGCATTTTTTTGTGTTTTTTTGGCAATTTTTTGTGTTTTTTTTGCATTTTTTTTTTTTTTTTTGCATTTTTGTGTTTTTTTTGCATTTTTGTGTGTTTTTTTGGCATTTTTTTGTGTTTTTTTTTACATTTTTTTTTTTTGCATTTTTTTGTGTTTTTTTTGCATTTTTTTGTGTTTTTTTGCATTTTTTTTTTTTTTTTTATGCATTTTTTTTTTTTTTTTTGCATTTTTTTGTGTTTTTTTGGCAATTTTTTGTGGTTTTTTTGCATTTTTTTTGTGTTTTTTTTGCATTTTTTTGTGTTTTTTTTGCATTTTTTTTTTTTTTGCTTTTTTTTTTTTTTGCATTTTTGTGTTTTTTTTTTGCATTTTTTGTTGTTTTTTTTGCATTTTTTTGTGTTTTTTTTGCATTTTTTTGTGGTTTTTTTTGCATTTTTTTTTTTTGCATTTTTTTGTGTTTTTTTTGCATTTTTTTTTTTTTTTTTGCAATTTTTTTTTTTTTTTTTTGCATTTTTTTGTTTTTTTTTTGCATTTTTTTGTGTTTTTTTTGCATTTTTTGTTGTTTTTTTTGCATTTTTTTGCATTTTTTTTGCATTTTTTTGCGTTTTTTTTGCATTTTTTTGTTTTTTTGCATTTTTTTTTTTGCATTTTTTTGTGTTTTTTTTGCATTTTTTTGTGGTTTTTTTGCATTTTTTTGTGTTTTTTTTTTTTTTTTGTGTTTTTTTTTTGCATTTTTTGTTGTTTTTTTTGCATTTTTTTTTTTTTTTTTGCATTTTTTTGTTTTTTTTGCATTTTTTTTGTTTGTTTTTTTGCATTTTTTTTTATGTTTTTTTTGCATTTTTTAGTGTTTTTTTTTGCATTTTTTTTTTTTGCATTTTTTTGTGTTTTTTTTGCATTTTTTTTTTTTTTTTTTTGCATTTTTGGTGTTTTTTTTGCATTTTTTTTGTGTTTTTTTGCATTTTTTTTTTTTTTTTTTTTGCATTTTTTTTTTTTTTTTTTGCATTTTTTTTGCATTTTTTTGTGGTTTTTTTGCATTTTTTTTGCATTTTTTTGTGTTTTTTTGGCAATTTTTTTGTGTTTTTTTTGCATTTTTTTTTTTTTTTTTGCATTTTTTTTTTTTTGCATTTTTTTTTTTTTTTGCATTTTTTTTTTTTTTGCATTTTTTTGTGGTTTTTTTTGCATTTTTTTTTTTTTTTTTTTTGCATTTTTTTGTGGGTTTTTTTTTGCATTTTTTGCGGGGTTTTTTTGCATTTTTTTGTGGTTTTTTTGCATTTTTTTTTGCATTTTTTTGTGTTTTTTTGGCAATTTTTTGTGGTTTTTTTGCATTTTTTTGTGTTTTTTTTTGCATTTTTTTGTGTTTTTTGCATTTTTTTTTTTTTTGCATTTTTTTTGCATTTTTTTGTGTTTTTTTTCATTTTTTTTGTTTTTTTTTGCATTTTTTTGTTTTTTTTTTGCATTTTTTTTGCATTTTTTTTTTTTTTTTGCATTTTTTTGTGTTTTTTTTGCATTTTTTTGTGTTTTTTTTGCAATTTTTTTTTTTTTTTTTTTGCATTTTTTTGTGTTTTTTTTTGCATTTTTTGCGGGGTTTTTTGCATTTTTTTGTGGTTTTTTTGCATTTTTTTTTTTTTTTTTTTTTTTTTTTTTTTTTTGCATTTTTTTTTTTTTATGCATTTTTTTTTTTTTTGCATTTTTGTGTTTTTTTTGCATTTTTGTGTTTTTTTTGCATTTTTTGTTGTTTTTTTTTTTTTTTTTTTTTTTTTTTTTTGTTGTTTTTTTTTGCATTTTTTTTTTTTGCATTTTTTTGTGTTTTTTTTTGCATTTTTTTGCATTTTTTTTGCATTTTTTGCGTTTTTTTGCATTTTTTTGTGTATTTTTTTTTTTTTTTTTGCATTTTTTTGTGTTTTTTTTGCATTTTTTTGTGGTTTTTTTGCATTTTTTTTTTGCATTTTTTTGTGTTTTTTTTGCATTTTTTTTTTTGCATTTTTTTTGCATTTTTTTGTGTTTTTTTTTGCATTTTTTTTTTTTTTTTGCATTTTTTTTTTTTTTGCATTTTTGTGTTTTTTTTTGCATTTTTTTTTTTTTTTTGGCAATTTTTTTTTTTTTTTTTTTGCATTTTTTTTTTTTTGCATTTTTTTTTTTTTTTTGCATTTTTTTTTTTGCATTTTTGTGTTTTTTTGCATTTTTTTTTTTTTTTTGGCATTTTTTAGTGTTTTTTTTTGCATTTTTTTTTTTGCATTTTTTAGTGTTTTTTTTGCATTTTTTTGTGTTTTTTTGCATTTTTTTTTTTTTTTTTTGCATTTTTGGTGTTTTTTTTGCATTTTTTTTGTGTTTTTTTGCATTTTTTTTTTTTTTTTGCATTTTTTTTTTGCATTTTTTTTGCAATTTTTTGTGTTTTTTTTGCATTTTTTTTTTTTTTTTTGCATTTTTGTGTTTTTTTTGCATTTTTGTGTGTTTTTTTGGCATTTTTTTGTGTTTTTTTTTACATTTTTTTTTTTGCATTTTTTTGTGTTTTTTTTGCATTTTTTTGTGTTTTTTTGCATTTTTTTTTTTTTTTTTATGCATTTTTTTTTTTTTTTTTGCATTTTTTTGTGTTTTTTTGGCAATTTTTTGTGGTTTTTTTGCATTTTTTTTGTGTTTTTTTTGCATTTTTTTGTGTTTTTTTTGCATTTTTTTTTTTTTTGCTTTTTTTTTTTTTTGCATTTTTGTGTTTTTTTTTTGCATTTTTTGTTGTTTTTTTTGCATTTTTTTGTGTTTTTTTTGCATTTTTTTGTGGTTTTTTTTGCATTTTTTTTTTTTGCATTTTTTTGTGTTTTTTTTGCATTTTTTTTTTTTTTTTTGCAATTTTTTTTTTTTTTTTTTGCATTTTTTTGTTTTTTTTTTGCATTTTTTTGTGTTTTTTTTGCATTTTTTGTTGTTTTTTTTGCATTTTTTTGCATTTTTTTTGCATTTTTTTGCGTTTTTTTTTGCATTTTTTTGTTTTTTTGCATTTTTTTTTTTGCATTTTTTTGTGTTTTTTTTGCATTTTTTTGTGGTTTTTTTGCATTTTTTTGTGTTTTTTTTTTTTTTTTGTGTTTTTTTTTTTGCATTTTTTGTTGTTTTTTTTGCATTTTTTTTTTTTTTTTTGCATTTTTTTGTTTTTTTTGCATTTTTTTTGTTTGTTTTTTTGCATTTTTTTTTATGTTTTTTTGCATTTTTTTGTGTTTTTTTTGCAATTTTTTTTTTTTTTTTTTGCATTTTTGTGTTTTTTTTTGCATTTTTTGTTGTTTTTTTTGCATTTTTTAGTGTTTTTTTTTGCATTTTTTTTTTTTGCATTTTTTTGTGGTTTTTTTGCATTTTTTTTTTTTTTTTTTTGCATTTTTGGTGTTTTTTTTGCATTTTTTTTGTGTTTTTTTGCATTTTTTTTTTTTTTTTTTTTGCATTTTTTTTTTTTTTTTTTGCATTTTTTTTGCATTTTTTTGTGGTTTTTTTTGCATTTTTTTTTGCATTTTTTTGTGTTTTTTTTGCATTTTTTTGCATTTTTTTTGCATTTTTTTGTGTTTTTTTGCATTTTTTTGTGTTTTTTTTGCATTTTTTTGTGTTTTTTTTGCATTTTTTTTGTGTTTTTTTGCATTTTTTTGTGTTTTTTTGCATTTTTTTTTTGCATTTTTTTTGCATTTTTTTGTGTTTTTTTTTATTTATTTGCATTTTTTTTTTTTTTTTTTTTGCATTTTTTTTTTTTTTTTGCATTTTTTTTTTTTTTTTTTGCATTTTTTTGTGTTTTTTTTTTGCATTTTTTTTTTGCATTTTTTTTTTTTTGCATTTTTGTGTTTTTTTTGCATTTTTTTGTGGTTTTTTTGCATTTTTTTGTGTTTTTTTTGCATTTTTTTTGCATTTTTTTGTGTTTTTTTGGCAATTTTTTTGTGTTTTTTTTGCATTTTTTTTTTTTTTTTTGCATTTTTTTTTTTTTGCATTTTTTTTTTTTTTTGCATTTTTTTTTTTTTTGCATTTTTTTTGTGGTTTTTTTTGCATTTTTTTTTTTTTTTTTTTTGCATTTTTTTGTGGGTTTTTTTTTGCATTTTTTGCGGGGTTTTTTTGCATTTTTTTGTGGTTTTTTTGCATTTTTTTTTGCATTTTTTTGTGTTT
Organism: Zingel zingel; assembly: GCA_023566125.1. NCBI lineage: Eukaryota > Metazoa > Chordata > Actinopteri > Perciformes > Percidae > Zingel > Zingel zingel. Next base: position 77,987 of record JAKRKW010000065.1, read on the forward strand.
TTTTGGCAATTTTTTGTGGTTTTTTTGCATTTTTTTGTGTTTTTTTTTGCATTTTTTTGTGTTTTTTGCATTTTTTTTTTTTTTGCATTTTTTTTGCATTTTTTTGTGTTTTTTTTCATTTTTTTTTTTTTTTTTTGCATTTTTTTGTTTTTTTTTTGCATTTTTTTTGCATTTTTTTTTTTTTTTTGCATTTTTTTGTGTTTTTTTTGCATTTTTTTGTGTTTTTTTTGCAATTTTTTTTTTTTTTTTTTTGCATTTTTTTGTGTTTTTTTTTGCATTTTTTGCGGGGTTTTTTGCATTTTTTTGTGGTTTTTTTGCATTTTTTTTTTTTTTTTTTTTTTTTTTTTTTTTTGCATTTTTTTTTTTTTTATGCATTTTTTTTTTTTTTGCATTTTTGTGTTTTTTTTGCATTTTTGTGTTTTTTTTGCATTTTTTGTTGTTTTTTTTTTTTTTTTTTTTTTTTTTTTTTTGTTGTTTTTTTTTGCATTTTTTTTTTTTGCATTTTTTTGTGTTTTTTTTTGCATTTTTTGTGTTTTTTTGCATTTTTTTTTTTTATTTTTTTGCATTTTTTTTTTTGCATTTTTTTGCATTTTTTTTGCATTTTTTGCGTTTTTTTGCATTTTTTTGTGTATTTTTTTTTTTTTTTTTGCATTTTTTTGTGTTTTTTTTGCATTTTTTTGTGGTTTTTTTGCATTTTTTTTTTGCATTTTTTTGTGTTTTTTTTGCATTTTTTTTTTTGCATTTTTTTTGCATTTTTTAGTGTTTTTTTTGCATTTTTTTGTTTTTTTGCATTTTTTTTTTTTTTTTTTGCTTTTTTTTTTTTTTTTTTGCTTTTTTTTTTTTTTGCATTTTTGTGTTTTTTTTTTGCATTTTTTGTTGTTTTTTTTGCATTTTTTTGTGTTTTTTTTGCATTTTTTGTGTTTTTTTTGCATTTTTTTGTGTTTTTTTGCATTTTTTTGTGTTTTTTTTTTTTTTTTTGTTTTTTTGCATTTTTTTTTTTTTTTTTTGCTTTTTTTTTTTTTTTTTTTGCATTTTTTTTTTTTTTTTTTTTTGCATTTTTTTTTTTTTTTGCATTTTTTAGTGTTTTTTTTTGCATTTTTTTTTTTGCATTTTTTTGTGTTTTTTTTGCATTTTTTTTTTTTTTTTTGCATTTTTGGTGTTTTTTTTGCATTTTTTTTTTTTTTTGCATTTTTTTTTTTTTTCTTTTTTTTTTTTGCATTTTTGTGTTTTTTTTGGCATTTTTTTTTTTTTTTTTTGCATTTTTTTTTTTTTTTTTTGCATTTTTTTTTTGCATTTTTTTTTTTTTGTGTTTTTTTTTGCATTTTTTTGTGGTTTTTTTGCATTTTTTTGTGGTTTTTTTGCATTTTTTTTTTGCATTTTTTTGTGTTTTTTTGGCATTTTTTTTTTTTTTTTTGCATTTTTTTTTTTTTGCATTTTTTTGTGGTTTTTTTGCATTTTTTTTGCATTTTTTTGTGTTTTTTTTGCATTTTTTTTTTTTTTTTTGCATTTTTTTTTTTTTGCATTTTTTTTTTTTTTTGCATTTTTTTTTTTTTTGCATTTTTTTGTGGTTTTTTTTGCATTTTTTTTTTTTTTTTTTGCATTTTTTTGTGGGTTTTTTTGCATTTTTTGCGGGGTTTTTTGCATTTTTTTGTGGTTTTTTTGCATTTTTTTTTGCATTTTTTTGTGTTTTTTTGGCAATTTTTTGTGGGTTTTTTGCATTTTTTTGTGTTTTTTTTTGCATTTTTTTGTGTTTTTTTGCATTTTTTTTTTTTTTGCATTTTTTTTGCATTTTTTTGTGTTTTTTTTCATTTTTTTTGTTTTTTTTTGCATTTTTTTGTTTTTTTTTTGCATTTTTTTTGCATTTTTTTTTTTTTTTTGCATTTTTTTGTGTTTTTTTTGCATTTTTTTGTGTTTTTTTTGCAATTTTTTTTTTTTTTTTTTTGCATTTTTTTGTGTTTTTTTTTTGCATTTTTTGCGGGGTTTTTTGCATTTTGTTGTGTTTTTTTTGCATTTTTTTGTGTTTTTTTTTTTATTTTTTTTTTTTTGCATTTTTTTTTTTTTATGCATTTTTTTTTTTTTTGCATTTTTGTGTTTTTTTTGCATTTTTGTGTTTTTTTTGCATTTTTTGTTGTTTTTTTTGCATTTTTTTGTGTTTTTTTTTTTTTTTTTTGTTTTTTTTTGCATTTTTTTTTTTGCATTTTTTTGTGTTTTTTTTGCATTTTTTTGTGTTTTTTTGCATTTTTTTTTTTTTTTTTTTTCATTTTTTTTTTTTTTTTGCATTTTTTTTTTTGCATTTTTTTGTTTTTTTTTGCATTTTTTTGCATTTTTTTTGCATTTTTTGCGTTTTTTTGCATTTTTTTGTGTATTTTTTATTTTTTTTTGCATTTTTTTGTGTTTTTTTTGCATTTTTTTGTGTTTTTTTTTGCATTTTTTTTTTGCATTTTTTTGTGTTTTTTTTGCATTTTTTTGCATTTTTTTTGCATTTTTTTTTTTGCATTTTTTTTGCATTTTTTGTGTTTTTTTTTTGCATTTTTTTTTTTTTTTTTGCATTTTTTTTTTTTTTGCATTTTTGTGTTTTTTTTGCATTTTTTTGTGGTTTTTTTGCATTTTTTTTGTGGTTTTTTTGCATTTTTTTTTGCATTTTTTTGTGTTTTTTTGGCAATTTTTTTTTTTTTTTTTTGCATTTTTTTTTTTTTGCATTTTTTTTTTTTTTTTGCATTTTTTTTTTTTGCATTTTTGTGTTTTTTTTGCATTTTTTTTTTTTTTTTGGCATTTTTTTGTGTTTTTTTTTGCATTTTTTAGTGGTTTTTTTGCATTTTTTTGTGTTTTTTTGCATTTTTTTTTTTTTTTTTTATGCATTTTTTTTTTTTGCATTTTTGTGTTTTTTTTGCATTTTTTTTTTTTTTTTGGCATTTTTTTGTGTTTTTTTTTGCATTTTTTAGTGGTTTTTTTGCATTTTTTTGTGTTTTTTTGCATTTTTTTTTTTTTTTTTTATGCATTTTTTTTTTTTTTTTTGCATTTTTTTGTGTTTTTTTGGCAATTTTTTGTGGTTTTTTTGCATTTTTTTTTTTTTTTTTTTGCATTTTTTTTGCATTTTTTTGTGTTTTTTTTCATTTTTTTGTGTATTTTTTATTTTTTTTTGCATTTTTTTGTGTTTTTTTTGCATTTTTTTGTGTTTTTTTTTGCATTTTTTTTTTGCATTTTTTTGTGTTTTTTTTGCATTTTTTTGCATTTTTTTTGCATTTTTTTTTTTGCATTTTTTTTGCATTTTTTGTGTTTTTTTTTTGCATTTTTTTTTTTTTTTTTGCATTTTTTTTTTTTTTGCATTTTTGTGTTTTTTTTGCATTTTTTTGTGGTTTTTTTGCATTTTTTTTGTGGTTTTTTTGCATTTTTTTTTGCATTTTTTTGTGTTTTTTTGGCAATTTTTTTTTTTTTTTTTTGCATTTTTTTTTTTTTTGCATTTTTTTTTTTTTTTTGCATTTTTTTTTTTTGCATTTTTGTGTTTTTTTTTGCATTTTTTTTTTTTTTTTGGCATTTTTTTGTGTTTTTTTTTGCATTTTTTAGTGGTTTTTTTGCATTTTTTTGTGTTTTTTTGCATTTTTTTTTTTTTTTTTTATGCATTTTTTTTTTTTGCATTTTTGTGTTTTTTTTGCATTTTTTTTTTTTTTTTGGCATTTTTTTGTGTTTTTTTTTGCATTTTTTAGTGGTTTTTTTGCATTTTTTTGTGTTTTTTTGCATTTTTTTTTTTTTTTTTTATGCATTTTTTTTTTTTTTTTTGCATTTTTTTGTGTTTTTTTGGCAATTTTTTGTGGTTTTTTTGCATTTTTTTTTTTTTTTTTTTGCATTTTTTTTGCATTTTTTTGTGTTTTTTTTCATTTTTTTTGTTTTTTTTTGCATTTTTTTGTTTTTTTTTTGCATTTTTTTTGCATTTTTTTTTTTTTTTTGCATTTTTTTGTGTTTTTTTTGCATTTTTTTGTGTTTTTTTTGCAATTTTTTTTTTTTTTTTTTTGCATTTTTTTGTGTTTTTTTTTGCATTTTTTGCGGGGTTTTTTGCATTTTTTTGTGGTTTTTTTGCATTTTTTTTTTTTTTTTTTTTTTTTTTTTTTTTTTGCATTTTTTTTTTTTTTATGCATTTTTTTTTTTTTTGCATTTTTGTGTTTTTTTTGCATTTTTGTGTTTTTTTTGCATTTTTTGTTGTTTTTTTTTTTTTTTTTTTTTTTTTTTTTTTGTTGTTTTTTTTTGCATTTTTTTTTTTTGCATTTTTTTGTGTTTTTTTTTGCATTTTTTGTGTTTTTTTGCATTTTTTTTTTTTTTTTTTTTGCATTTTTTTTTTTGCATTTTTTTGCATTTTTTTTTGCATTTTTTGCGTTTTTTTGCATTTTTTTGTGTATTTTTTTTTTTTTTTTTGCATTTTTTTGTGTTTTTTTTGCATTTTTTTGTGGTTTTTTTGCATTTTTTTTTTGCATTTTTTTGTGTTTTTTTTGCATTTTTTTTTTTGCATTTTTTTTGCATTTTTTAGTGTTTTTTTTGCATTTTTTTGTGTTTTTTTGCATTTTTTTTTTTTTTTTTTGCTTTTTTTTTTTTTTTTTTGCTTTTTTTTTTTTTTGCATTTTTGTGTTTTTTTTTTGCATTTTTTGTTGTTTTTTTTGCATTTTTTTGTGTTTTTTTTGCATTTTTTGTGTTTTTTTTGCATTTTTTTGTGTTTTTTTGCATTTTTTTGTGTTTTTTTTTTTTTTTTTGTTTTTTTGCATTTTTTTTTTTTTTTTTTGCTTTTTTTTTTTTTTTTTTTGCATTTTTTTTTTTTTTTTTTTTTGCATTTTTTTTTTTTTTTGCATTTTTTAGTGTTTTTTTTTGCATTTTTTTTTTTGCATTTTTTTGTGTTTTTTTTGCATTTTTTTTTTTTTTTTTTGCATTTTTGGTGTTTTTTTTGCATTTTTTTTTTTTTTTGCATTTTTTTTTTTTTTCTTTTTTTTTTTTGCATTTTTGTGTTTTTTTTGGCATTTTTTTTTTTTTTTTTTGCATTTTTTTTTTTTTTTTTTGCATTTTTTTTTTGCATTTTTTTTTTTTTGTGTTTTTTTTTTGCATTTTTTTGTGGTTTTTTTGCATTTTTTTGTGGTTTTTTTGCATTTTTTTTTGCATTTTTTTGTGTTTTTTTGGCATTTTTTTTTTTTTTTTTTGCATTTTTTTTTTTTTGCATTTTTTTGTGGTTTTTTTTGCATTTTTTTTGCATTTTTTTGTGTTTTTTTTGCATTTTTTTTTTTTTTTTTTGCATTTTTTTTTTTTTGCATTTTTTTTTTTTTTTGCATTTTTTTTTTTTTTGCATTTTTTTGTGGTTTTTTTTGCATTTTTTTTTTTTTTTTTGCATTTTTTTGTGGGTTTTTTTGCATTTTTTGCGGGGTTTTTTGCATTTTTTTGTGGTTTTTTTGCATTTTTTTTTGCATTTTTTTGTGTTTTTTTGGCAATTTTTTGTGGGTTTTTTGCATTTTTTTGTGTTTTTTTTTGCATTTTTTTGTGTTTTTTTGCATTTTTTTTTTTTTGCATTTTTTTTGCATTTTTTTGTGTTTTTTTTCATTTTTTTTGTTTTTTTTTGCATTTTTTTGTTTTTTTTTTGCATTTTTTTTGCATTTTTTTTTTTTTTTTGCATTTTTTTGTGTTTTTTTTGCATTTTTTTGTGTTTTTTTTGCAATTTTTTTTTTTTTTTTTTTGCATTTTTTTGTGTTTTTTTTTTGCATTTTTTGCGGGGTTTTTTGCATTTTTTTGTGTTTTTTTTGCATTTTTTTGTGTTTTTTTTTTTATTTTTTTTTTTTTGCATTTTTTTTTTTTTATGCATTTTTTTTTTTTTTGCATTTTTGTGTTTTTTTTGCATTTTTGTGTTTTTTTTGCATTTTTTGTTGTTTTTTTTGCATTTTTTTGTGTTTTTTTTTTTTTTTTTTTGTTTTTTTTTGCATTTTTTTTTTTGCATTTTTTTGTGTTTTTTTTGCATTTTTTTGTGTTTTTTTGCATTTTTTTTTTTTTTTTTTTTCATTTTTTTTTTTTTTTTGCATTTTTTTTTTTGCATTTTTTTGTTTTTTTTGCATTTTTTTGCATTTTTTTTGCATTTTTTGCGTTTTTTTGCATTTTTTTGTGTATTTTTTATTTTTTTTTGCATTTTTTTGTGTTTTTTTTGCATTTTTTTGTGTTTTTTTTTGCATTTTTTTTTTGCATTTTTTTGTGTTTTTTTTGCATTTTTTTGCATTTTTTTTGCATTTTTTTTTTTGCATTTTTTTTGCATTTTTTGTGTTTTTTTTTTGCATTTTTTTTTTTTTTTTTGCATTTTTTTTTTTTTTGCATTTTTGTGTTTTTTTTGCATTTTTTTGTGGTTTTTTTGCATTTTTTTTGTGGTTTTTTTGCATTTTTTTTTGCATTTTTTTGTGTTTTTTTGGCAATTTTTTTTTTTTTTTTTTGCATTTTTTTTTTTTGCATTTTTTTTTTTTTTTTGCATTTTTTTTTTTTGCATTTTTGTGTTTTTTTTGCATTTTTTTTTTTTTTTTGGCATTTTTTTGTGTTTTTTTTTGCATTTTTTAGTGGTTTTTTTGCATTTTTTTGTGTTTTTTTGCATTTTTTTTTTTTTTTTTTATGCATTTTTTTTTTTTTTTTTGCATTTTTTTGTGTTTTTTTGGCAATTTTTTGTGGTTTTTTTGCATTTTTTTTGTGTTTTTTTTGCATTTTTTTGTGTTTTTTTTGCATTTTTTTTTTTTTTGCTTTTTTTTTTTTTTGCATTTTTGTGTTTTTTTTTTGCATTTTTTGTTGTTTTTTTTTGCATTTTTTTGTGTTTTTTTTGCATTTTTTTGTGGTTTTTTTTGCATTTTTTTTTTTTGCATTTTTTTGTGTTTTTTTTGCATTTTTTTTGTTTGTTTTTTTGCATTTTTTTTATGTTTTTTTGCATTTTTTTGTTTTTTTTGCAATTTTTATATTTTTTTTTTGCATTTTTTTTTTTTTTTTTTGCATTTTTTTGTGTTTTTTTTGCATTTTTTGTTGTTTTTTTTGCATTTTTTTGCATTTTTTTTGCATTTTTTTGTGTTTTTTTTTGCATTTTTTTGTGTTTTTTTGCATTTTTTTGTGTTTTTTTGCATTTTTTTGTGTTTTTTTTTTTTGCATTTTTTTTTTTTTTTTTGCATTTTTTGTTGTTTTTTTGCATTTTTTTGTTTTTTTTGCATTTTTGTGTTTTTTTTGCATTTTTTGTTGTTTTTTTTGCATTTTTTTGTGTTTTTTTTGCATTTTTTTGTGTTTTTTTTTGCATTTTTTTGTGTTTTTTTGCATTTTTTTGCATTTTTTTTTTTTGTGTTTTTTTTGCATTTTTTTGTGTTTTTTTTGCATTTTTTTGTGTTTTTTTTTTTTTTTTTTGTTTTTTTGCATTTTTTTTTTTTTTTTTTGCTTTTTTTTTTTTTTTTTTTGCATTTTTTTTTTTTTTTTTTTTTGCATTTTTTTTTTTTTTTTGCATTTTTTAGTGTTTTTTTTTGCATTTTTTTTTTGCATTTTTTTGTTTTTTTTGCATTTTTTTTTTTTTTTTGCATTTTTGGTGTTTTTTTTGCATTTTTTTGTGTTTTTTTGCATTTTTTTTTGCATTTTTTGTTTTTTTTTTGCATTTTTTTTTTTTTTTTTTGCATTTTTTTTGCATTTTTTTGTGTTTTTTTTTGCATTTTTTTTTGCTTTTTTTGTGTTTTTTTTGCATTTTTGTGTTTTTTTTTGCATTTTTGTGTTTTTTTTGCATTTTTTGTTGTTTTTTTTGCATTTTTTTGTGTTTTTTTTTTTTTTTTTTTGTGTTTTTTTTTGCATTTTTTTTTTTTGCATTTTTTTGTGTTTTTTTTGCATTTTTTTGTGTTTTTTTGCATTTTTTTTTTTTTTTTTTTTGCATTTTTTTTTTTTTTTTGCATTTTTTTTTTTGCATTTTTTTGTGTTTTTTTTTGCATTTTTTTGCATTTTTTTGCATTTTTTGCGTTTTTTTGCATTTTTTTGTGTATTTTTTATTTTTTTTTGCATTTTTTTGTGTTTTTTTTTTGCATTTTTTGCGGGGTTTTTTGCATTTTTTTGTGGTTTTTTTGCATTTTTTTGTGTTTTTTTTTTTTTTTTTTTTTTTTGCATTTTTTTTTTTTCATGCATTTTTTTTTTTTTTGCATTTTTGTGTTTTTTTTGCATTTTTGTGTTTTTTTTGCATTTTTTGTTGTTTTTTTTGCATTTTTTTTTTTTTTTTTTGTGTTTTTTTTTGCATTTTTTTTTTTTGCATTTTTTTGTGTTTTTTTTTGCATTTTTTTGTGTTTTTTTGCATTTTTTTTTTTTTTTTTTTTGCATTTTTTTGTGTTTTTTTTGCATTTTTTTTGCATTTTTTTTTTTGCATTTTTTTTGCATTTTTTTGTGTTTTTTTTTGCATTTTTTTTTTTTTTTTGCATTTTTTTTTTTTTTGCATTTTTGTGTTTTTTTTTGCATTTTTTTGTGTTTTTTTTGCATTTTTTTTGTGGTTTTTTTGCATTTTTTTTTGCATTTTTTTGTGGGTTTTTTTGCATTTTTTTGTGTTTTTTTTGCATTTTTTTTGTTTGTTTTTTTGCATTTTTTTTATGTTTTTTTTGCATTTTTTTGTTTTTTTTGCAATTTTTTTTTTTTTTTTTGCATTTTTTTTTTTTTTTTTTGCATTTTTTTGTGTTTTTTTTGCATTTTTTGTTGTTTTTTTTGCATTTTTTTGCATTTTTTTTTGCATTTTTTTGTGTTTTTTTTTGCATTTTTTTGTGTTTTTTTGCATTTTTTTGTGTTTTTTTTGCATTTTTTTGTGTTTTTTTTGCATTTTTTTGTGTTTTTTTTTGCATTTTTTTTTTTTTTTTTGCATTTTTTGTTGTTTTTTTTGCATTTTTTTGTGTTTTTTTGCATTTTTTTGTGTTTTTTTTTGCATTTTTTTGTGTTTTTTTGCATTTTTTTTTTTTTTTTTTTTTGTGTTTTTTTTGCATTTTTTTGTGTTTTTTTTGCATTTTTTTGTGTTTTTTTTTTTTTTTTTTGTTTTTTTGCATTTTTTTTTTTTTTTTTTGCTTTTTTTTTTTTTTTTTTTGCATTTTTTTTTTTTTTTTTGCATTTTTTGTTGTTTTTTTTGCATTTTTTAGTGTTTTTTTTTGCATTTTTTTTTTTTGCATTTTTTTGTGTTTTTTTTGCATTTTTTTTTTTTTTTTTTGCATTTTTGGTGTTTTTTTTGCATTTTTTTGTGTTTTTTTGCATTTTTTTTTTTTTTTTTTTTTGCATTTTTTTTTTTTTTTTTTGCATTTTTTTTGCATTTTTTTGTGGTTTTTTTTGCATTTTTTTTTGCATTTTTTTGTGTTTTTTTTGCATTTTTTTGTGTTTTTTTTTGCATTTTTTTTTTTTTGCATTTTTTTGTGTTTTTTTGCATTTTTTTGTGTTTTTTTGCATTTTTTTTTTTTTTTTTGCATTTTTTTTTTTTTTTTTTGCATTTTTTTGTGTTTTTTTTTTGCATTTTTTGCGGGGTTTTTTTGCATTTTTTTTGCATTTTTTTTGCATTTTTTTGTGTTTTTTTGGCAATTTTTTGTGGTTTTTTTGCATTTTTTTGTGTTTTTTTTGCATTTTTTTGTGGGTTTTTTTGCATTTTTTTGTTTTTTTTTCGCATTTTTTGTTTTTTTTTGCATTTTTTTGTGGGTTTTTTTGCATTTTTTTTTGCATTTTTTGTGTTTTTTTTGCATTTTTTTGTGTTTTTTTTGCATTTTTTTGTGTTTTTTTGCATTTTTTTGTGTTTTTTTGCATTTTTTTTTGCATTTTTTTTGCATTTTTTTGTGTTTTTTTTTATTTATTTTTTTTTTTTGCTTTTTTTTTTTTTTTTTTGCATTTTTTGTTGTTTTTTTGCATTTTTTTGTGTTTTTTTTGCATTTTTTTGTGTTTTTTTTTGCATTTTTTTTTTTTGCATTTTTTTGCATTTTTTTGCATTTTTTTGTGTTTTTTTGCATTTTTTTTTTTTTTGTTTGCATTTTTTTTTTTTTTTTTGCATTTTTTTGTGTTTTTTTTTTGCATTTTTTTGCGGGGTTTTTTTGCATTTTTTTTGCATTTTTTTTGCATTTTTTTGTGTTTTTTTGGCAATTTTTTGTGGTTTTTTTGCATTTTTTTTGTGTTTTTTTTGCATTTTTTTTGTGTTTTTTTTTTTTTTTTGTGTTTTTTTGCATTTTTTTTTTTTTTTTTTTTTTTGTGTTTTTTTTTTGCATTTTTTTGTGTTTTTTTTTGCATTTTTTTGTGTTTTTTTTTTTTCATTTTTTTGTGTTTTTTTTTTGCATTTTTTTTTTTTTTTTTTTTTGCATTTTTTTGTGTTTTTTTTGCAATTTTTTTCTTTTTTTTTTCATTTTTTTGTGTTTTTTTTTTGCATTTTTTGCGGGGTTTTTTTGCATTTTTTTGTGTTTTTTTTGCATTTTTTTTGCATTTTTTTGTGTTTTTTTGGCAATTTTTTGTGGTTTTTTTGCATTTTTTGTGTTTTTTTTGCATTTTTTTTGCATTTTTTTTGCATTTTTTTTGCATTTTTTTTTTGCATTTTTTGTGGTTTTTTTTGCATTTTTTTGTGTTTTTTTGCATTTTTTTTGCATTTTTTGTGGGTTTTTTTTGCATTTTTTGTGGTTTTTTTTGCATTTTTTGTGGGGTTTTTTTGCATTTTTTGTGGTTTTTTTTGCATTTTTTTGTGTTTTTTTTGCATTTTTTTGTGGGTTTTTTTGCATTTTTTTGTTTTTTTTTCGCATTTTTTGTTTTTTTTTGCATTTTTTTGTGGGTTTTTTTGCATTTTTTTTTGCATTTTTTGTGGGTTTTTTTGCATTTTTTTTGCATTTTTTGCATTTTTTTAGCATTTTTTTTGCATTTTTTTTGCATTTTTTTTGCATTTTTTTTGCATTTTTTTGCATTTTTTTGTGTTTTTTTTGCATTTTTTTGTTTTTTTTTGCATTTTTTTTTTTGCATTTTTTTGTGTTTTTTTTGCATTTTTTTTGTTTGTTTTTTTGCATTTTTTTTTATGTTTTTTTGCATTTTTTTGTGTTTTTTTTGCAATTTTTTTTTTTTTTTTTTGCATTTTTTTTTTTTTTTTGCATTTTTTGTTGTTTTTTTTGCATTTTTTTAGTGTTTTTTTTTGCATTTTTTTTTTTGCATTTTTTTGTGTTTTTTTTGCATTTTTTTTTTTTTTTTTGCATTTTTTTTTTTTTTTTTTGCATTTTTTTTGCATTTTTTTGTGGTTTTTTTTGCATTTTTTTTTGCATTTTTTTGTGTTTTTTTTTGCATTTTTTTGCATTTTTTTTGCATTTTTTTGTGTTTTTTTTGCATTTTTTTGTGTTTTTTTTGCATTTTTTTGTGTTTTTTTTGCATTTTTTTGTGTTTTTTTTTCATTTTTTTGTGTTTTTTTTTTTCATTTTTTTTTTTTTTTTTTTTTGCATTTTTTTGTGTTTTTTTTGCAATTTTTTTCTTTTTTTTTTCATTTTTTTGTGTTTTTTTTTTGCATTTTTTGCGGGTTTTTTTGCATTTTTTTGTGTTTTTTTTGCATTTTTTTTGCATTTTTTTGTGTTTTTTTGGCAATTTTTTGTGGTTTTTTTGCATTTTTTGTGTTTTTTTTGCATTTTTTTTGCATTTTTTTTTGCATTTTTTTGCATTTTTTTTTGCATTTTTTGTGGTTTTTTTTGCATTTTTTTGTGTTTTTTTGCATTTTTTTTTGCATTTTTTGTGGGTTTTTTTTGCATTTTTTTGTGGTTTTTTTGCATTTTTTGTGGGTTTTTTTTGCATTTTTTGTGGGTTTTTTTGCATTTTTTTGTGTTTTTTTGCATTTTTTTGTGGGTTTTTTTGCATTTTTTTTGCATTTTTTGTGGGTTTTTTTGCATTTTTTTTGCATTTTTTGCATTTTTTTAGCATTTTTTTTGCATTTTTTTTGCATTTTTTTTGCATTTTTTTTGCATTTTTTTTGCATTTTTTTTGCATTTTTTTTGCATTTTTTGTGTTTTTTTTTGCATTTTTTTGCATTTTTTTTGCATTTTTTTTCTTTTTTTTTTCATTTTTTTGTGTTTTTTTTTTGCATTTTTTGCGGGTTTTTTTGCATTTTTTGTGTTTTTTTTGCATTTTTTTTGCATTTTTTTGTGTTTTTTTGGCAATTTTTTGTGGTTTTTTTGCATTTTTTGCGTTTTTTTTGCATTTTTTTTGCATTTTTTTTGCATTTTTTTTGCATTTTTTTTGCATTTTTTTTTGCATTTTTTGTGGTTTTTTTTGCATTTTTTTGTGTTTTTTTGCATTTTTTTTTGCATTTTTTGTGGGTTTTTTTTGCATTTTTTGTGGTTTTTTTTGCATTTTTTGTGGGTTTTTTTTGCATTTTTTGTGGGTTTTTTTGCATTTTTTTGTGTTTTTTTTGCATTTTTTTGTGGGTTTTTTTGCATTTTTTTTTGCATTTTTTGTGGGTTTTTTTGCATTTTTTTTGCATTTTTTGCATTTTTTTAGCATTTTTTTTGCATTTTTTTTTGCATTTTTTTTGCATTTTTTTTGCATTTTTTTTGCATTTTTTTTGCATTTTTTGTGTTTTTTTTTGCATTTTTTTGCATTTTTTTTGTATTTTTTTGTGGGTTTTTTTGCATTTTTTTTGTTTTTTTTTTGCATTTTTTTGTGGGTTTTTTTGCATTTTTTTTGCATTTTTTGTGGGGTTTTTTGCATTTTTTTGTGGGTTTTTTTGCATTTTTTTTTTGCATTTTTTGTTGTTTTTTTTATTTTTTTTTGTGGTTTTTTTTGCATTTTTTTTGCATTTTTTTTTTTTTTTTTTGCATTTTTTTGTGGGTTTTTTTGCATTTTTTGCGGGGTTTTTTGCATTTTTTTGTGGTTTTTTTGCATTTTTTTTTGCATTTTTTTGTGTTTTTTTGGCAATTTTTTGTGGGTTTTTTGCATTTTTTTGTGTTTTTTTTTGCATTTTTTTGTGTTTTTTTTGCATTTTTTTTTTTTTGCATTTTTTTTGCATTTTTTTGTGTTTTTTTTCATTTTTTTTGTTTTTTTTTTGCATTTTTTTGTTTTTTTTTTGCATTTTTTTTGCATTTTTTTTTTTTTTTTGCATTTTTTTGTGTTTTTTTTGCATTTTTTTGTGTTTTTTTTGCAATTTTTTTTTTTTTTTTTTTGCATTTTTTTGTGTTTTTTTTTTGCATTTTTTGCGGGGTTTTTTGCATTTTTTTGTGTTTTTTTTGCATTTTTTTGTGTTTTTTTTTTTATTTTTTTTTTTTTGCATTTTTTTTTTTTTATGCATTTTTTTTTTTTTTGCATTTTTGTGTTTTTTTTGCATTTTTGTGTTTTTTTTGCATTTTTTGTTGTTTTTTTTGCATTTTTTTGTGTTTTTTTTTTTTTTTTTTGTGTTTTTTTTTGCATTTTTTTTTTTGCATTTTTTTGTGTTTTTTTTGCATTTTTTTGTGTTTTTTTGCATTTTTTTTTTTTTTTTTTTTTCATTTTTTTTTTTTTTTTGCATTTTTTTTTTTGCATTTTTTTGTTTTTTTTGCATTTTTTTGCATTTTTTTTGCATTTTTTGCGTTTTTTTGCATTTTTTTGTGTATTTTTTATTTTTTTTTGCATTTTTTTGTGTTTTTTTTGCATTTTTTTGTGTTTTTTTTTGCATTTTTTTTTTGCATTTTTTTGTGTTTTTTTTTGCATTTTTTTTTTGCATTTTTTTGTGTTTTTTTTGCATTTTTTTTTTTTTTTTGCATTTTTGGTGTTTTTTTTGCATTTTTTTGTGTTTTTTTGCATTTTTTTTTGCATTTTTTGTTTTTTTTTTGCATTTTTTTTTTTTTTTTTTGCATTTTTTTTGCATTTTTTTGTGTTTTTTTTTGCATTTTTTTTTGCTTTTTTTGTGTTTTTTTTGCATTTTTGTGTTTTTTTTGCATTTTTGTGTTTTTTTTGCATTTTTTGTTGTTTTTTTTGCATTTTTTTGTGTTTTTTTTTTTTTTTTTTGTGTTTTTTTTTGCATTTTTTTTTTTTGCATTTTTTTGTGTTTTTTTTGCATTTTTTTGTGTTTTTTTGCATTTTTTTTTTTTTTTTTTTTGCATTTTTTTTTTTTTTTTGCATTTTTTTTTTTGCATTTTTTTGTGTTTTTTTTGCATTTTTTTGCATTTTTTTGCATTTTTTGCGTTTTTTTGCATTTTTTTGTGTATTTTTTATTTTTTTTTGCATTTTTTTGTGTTTTTTTTTTGCATTTTTTGCGGGGTTTTTTGCATTTTTTTGTGGTTTTTTTGCATTTTTTTGTGTTTTTTTTTTTTTTTTTTTTTTTTGCATTTTTTTTTTTTCATGCATTTTTTTTTTTTTTGCATTTTTGTGTTTTTTTTGCATTTTTGTGTTTTTTTTGCATTTTTTGTTGTTTTTTTTGCATTTTTTTGTTTTTTTTTTGTGTTTTTTTTTGCATTTTTTTTTTTTGCATTTTTTTGTGTTTTTTTTGCATTTTTTTGTGTTTTTTTGCATTTTTTTTTTTGCATTTTTTTTGCATTTTTTTGTGTTTTTTTTTGCATTTTTTTTTTTTTTTTGCATTTTTTTTTTTTTTGCATTTTTGTGTTTTTTTTTGCATTTTTTTGTGTTTTTTTTGCATTTTTTTTGTGGTTTTTTTGCATTTTTTTTTGCATTTTTTTGTGGGTTTTTTTGCATTTTTTTGTTTTTTTTGCATTTTTTTTGTTTGTTTTTTTGCATTTTTTTTATGTTTTTTTGCATTTTTTTGTTTTTTTTGCAATTTTTTTTTTTTTTTTTGCATTTTTTTTTTTTTTTTTGCATTTTTTTGTGTTTTTTTTTGCATTTTTTGTTGTTTTTTTTGCATTTTTTTGCATTTTTTTTTGCATTTTTTTGTGTTTTTTTTTGCATTTTTTTGTGTTTTTTTGCATTTTTTTGTGTTTTTTTTGCATTTTTTTGTGTTTTTTTTGCATTTTTTTGTGTTTTTTTTTGCATTTTTTTTTTTTTTTTTGCATTTTTTGTTGTTTTTTTTGCATTTTTTTGTGTTTTTTTGCATTTTTTTTTTTTTTTTTTTTTGTGTTTTTTTTGCATTTTTTTGTGTTTTTTTTGCATTTTTTTGTGTTTTTTTTTTTTTTTTTTTGTTTTTTTGCATTTTTTTTTTTTTTTTTTGCTTTTTTTTTTTTTTTTTTTGCATTTTTTTTTTTTTTTTTGCATTTTTTGTTGTTTTTTTTGCATTTTTTAGTGTTTTTTTTTGCATTTTTTTTTTTTGCATTTTTTTGTGTTTTTTTTGCATTTTTTTTTTTTTTTTTTGCATTTTTGGTGTTTTTTTTGCATTTTTTTGTGTTTTTTTGCATTTTTTTTTTTTTTTTTTTTTGCATTTTTTTTTTTTTTTTTTGCATTTTTTTTTGCATTTTTTTGTGGTTTTTTTTGCATTTTTTTTTGCATTTTTTTGTGTTTTTTTTGCATTTTTTTGTGTTTTTTTTTGCATTTTTTTTTTTTGCATTTTTTTGTGTTTTTTTGCATTTTTTTGTGTTTTTTTGCATTTTTTTTTTTTTTTTTGCATTTTTTTTTTTTTTTTTTGCATTTTTTTGTGTTTTTTTTTTGCATTTTTTGCGGGGTTTTTTTGCATTTTTTTTGCATTTTTTTTGCATTTTTTTGTGTTTTTTTGGCAATTTTTTGTGTTTTTTTTGCATTTTTTTTGTGTTTTTTTTGCATTTTTTTTGTGTTTTTTTTGCATTTTTTTGTGTTTTTTTGCATTTTTTTTTTTTTTTTTTTTTTTTGTGTTTTTTTTTTGCATTTTTTTGTGTTTTTTTTTGCATTTTTTTGTGTTTTTTTTTCATTTTTTTGTGTTTTTTTTTTGCATTTTTTTTTTTTTTTTTTTTTGCATTTTTTTGTTTTTTTTGCAATTTTTTTCTTTTTTTTTTCATTTTTTTGTGTTTTTTTTTTGCATTTTTTGCGGGTTTTTTTGCATTTTTTTGTGTTTTTTTTGCATTTTTTTTGCATTTTTTTGTGTTTTTTTGGCAATTTTTTGTGGTTTTTTTGCATTTTTTGTGTTTTTTTTGCATTTTTTTTGCATTTTTTTTGCATTTTTTTTGCATTTTTTTTGCATTTTTTTTTTGCATTTTTTGTGGTTTTTTTTGCATTTTTTTGTGTTTTTTTGCATTTTTTTTGCATTTTTTGTGGTTTTTTTTTGCATTTTTTGTGGTTTTTTTTGCATTTTTTGTGGGGTTTTTTTGCATTTTTTGTGGGTTTTTTTGCATTTTTTTGTGTTTTTTTTGCATTTTTTTGTGGGTTTTTTTGCATTTTTTTGTTTTTTTTTCGCATTTTTTGTTTTTTTTTGCATTTTTTTGTGGGTTTTTTTGCATTTTTTTTTGCATTTTTTGTGTTTTTTTTGCATTTTTTTGTGTTTTTTTTGCATTTTTTTGTGTTTTTTTGCATTTTTTTGTGTTTTTTTGCATTTTTTTTTGCATTTTTTTTGCATTTTTTTGTGTTTTTTTTTATTTATTTTTTTTTTTTGCTTTTTTTTTTTTTTTTTTGCATTTTTTGTTGTTTTTTTTGCATTTTTTTGTGTTTTTTTTGCATTTTTTTGTGTTTTTTTTTGCATTTTTTTTTTTTGCATTTTTTTGCATTTTTTTGCATTTTTTTGTGTTTTTTTGCATTTTTTTTTTTTTTGTTTGCATTTTTTTTTTTTTTTTTGCATTTTTTTGTGTTTTTTTTTTGCATTTTTTTGCGGGGTTTTTTTGCATTTTTTTTGCATTTTTTTTGCATTTTTTTGTGTTTTTTTGGCAATTTTTTGTGGTTTTTTTGCATTTTTTTTGTGTTTTTTTTGCATTTTTTTTGTGTTTTTTTTTTTTTTTGTGTTTTTTTGCATTTTTTTTTTTTTTTTTTTTTTGTGTTTTTTTTTTGCATTTTTTTGTGTTTTTTTTTGCATTTTTTTGTGTTTTTTTTTTTTCATTTTTTTGTGTTTTTTTTTTGCATTTTTTTTTTTTTTTTTTTTTGCATTTTTTTGTGTTTTTTTTGCAATTTTTTTCTTTTTTTTTTCATTTTTTTGTGTTTTTTTTTTGCATTTTTTGCGGGGTTTTTTTGCATTTTTTTGTGTTTTTTTTGCATTTTTTTTGCATTTTTTTGTGTTTTTTTGGCAATTTTTTGTGGTTTTTTTGCATTTTTTGTGTTTTTTTTGCATTTTTTTTGCATTTTTTTTGCATTTTTTTTGCATTTTTTTTTTGCATTTTTTGTGGTTTTTTTTGCATTTTTTTGTGTTTTTTTGCATTTTTTTTGCATTTTTTGTGGGTTTTTTTTGCATTTTTTGTGGGTTTTTTTGCATTTTTTGTGGGGTTTTTTTGCATTTTTTGTGGTTTTTTTTGCATTTTTTTGTGTTTTTTTTGCATTTTTTTGTGGGTTTTTTTGCATTTTTTTGTTTTTTTTTCGCATTTTTTGTTTTTTTTTGCATTTTTTTGTGGGTTTTTTTGCATTTTTTTTTGCATTTTTTGTGGGTTTTTTTGCATTTTTTTTGCATTTTTTGCATTTTTTTAGCATTTTTTTTGCATTTTTTTTGCATTTTTTTTGCATTTTTTTTGCATTTTTTTTGCATTTTTTTTGCATTTTTGTGGGGTTTTTTGCATTTTTTTTGCATTTTTTTGCATTTTTTTGTGTTTTTTTTGCATTTTTTTGTTTTTTTTTGCATTTTTTTTTTTGCATTTTTTTGTGTTTTTTTTGCATTTTTTTTGTTTGTTTTTTTGCATTTTTTTTTTATGTTTTTTTGCATTTTTTTGTGTTTTTTTTGCAATTTTTTTTTTTTTTTTTTGCATTTTTTTTTTTTTTTTGCATTTTTTTGTGTTTTTTTGCATTTTTTTTTTTTTTTTTTTTTTTTGTGTTTTTTTTTTGCATTTTTTTGTGTTTTTTTTTGCATTTTTTTGTGTTTTTTTTTCATTTTTTTGTGTTTTTTTTTTGCATTTTTTTTTTTTTTTTTTTTTGCATTTTTTTGTTTTTTTTGCAATTTTTTTCTTTTTTTTTTCATTTTTTTGTGTTTTTTTTTTGCATTTTTTGCGGGTTTTTTTGCATTTTTTTGTGTTTTTTTTGCATTTTTTTTGCATTTTTTTGTGTTTTTTTGGCAATTTTTTGTGGTTTTTTTGCATTTTTTGTGTTTTTTTTGCATTTTTTTTGCATTTTTTTTGCATTTTTTTTGCATTTTTTTTGCATTTTTTTTTTGCATTTTTTGTGGTTTTTTTTGCATTTTTTTGTGTTTTTTTGCATTTTTTTTGCATTTTTTGTGGTTTTTTTTTGCATTTTTTGTGGTTTTTTTTGCATTTTTTGTGGGGTTTTTTTGCATTTTTTGTGGGTTTTTTTGCATTTTTTTGTGTTTTTTTTGCATTTTTTTGTGGGTTTTTTTGCATTTTTTTGTTTTTTTTTCGCATTTTTTGTTTTTTTTTGCATTTTTTTGTGGGTTTTTTTGCATTTTTTTTTGCATTTTTTGTGTTTTTTTTGCATTTTTTTGTGTTTTTTTTGCATTTTTTTGTGTTTTTTTGCATTTTTTTGTGTTTTTTTGCATTTTTTTTTGCATTTTTTTTGCATTTTTTTGTGTTTTTTTTTATTTATTTTTTTTTTTTGCTTTTTTTTTTTTTTTTTTGCATTTTTTGTTGTTTTTTTTGCATTTTTTTGTGTTTTTTTTGCATTTTTTTGTGTTTTTTTTTGCATTTTTTTTTTTGCATTTTTTTGCATTTTTTTGCATTTTTTTGTGTTTTTTTGCATTTTTTTTTTTTTTGTTTGCATTTTTTTTTTTTTTTTTGCATTTTTTTGTGTTTTTTTTTTGCATTTTTTTGCGGGGTTTTTTTTGCATTTTTTTTGCATTTTTTTTGCATTTTTTTGTGTTTTTTTGGCAATTTTTTGTGGTTTTTTTGCATTTTTTTTGTGTTTTTTTTGCATTTTTTTTGTGTTTTTTTTTTTTTTTTGTGTTTTTTTGCATTTTTTTTTTTTTTTTTTTTTTTGTGTTTTTTTTTTGCATTTTTTTGTGTTTTTTTTTGCATTTTTTTGTGTTTTTTTTTTTTCATTTTTTTTTTTTTTTTTTTGCATTTTTTTGTGTTTTTTTTGCAATTTTTTTCTTTTTTTTTTCATTTTTTTGTGTTTTTTTTTTGCATTTTTTGCGGGGTTTTTTTGCATTTTTTTGTGTTTTTTTTGCATTTTTTTTGCATTTTTTTGTGTTTTTTTGGCAATTTTTTGTGGTTTTTTTGCATTTTTTGTGTTTTTTTTGCATTTTTTTTGCATTTTTTTTGCATTTTTTTTGCATTTTTTTTTTGCATTTTTTGTGGTTTTTTTTGCATTTTTTTGTGTTTTTTTGCATTTTTTTTGCATTTTTTGTGGGTTTTTTTTGCATTTTTTGTGGTTTTTTTTGCATTTTTTGTGGGGTTTTTTTGCATTTTTTGTGGTTTTTTTTGCATTTTTTTGTGTTTTTTTTGCATTTTTTTGTGGGTTTTTTTGCATTTTTTTGTTTTTTTTTCGCATTTTTTGTTTTTTTTTGCATTTTTTTGTGGGTTTTTTTGCATTTTTTTTTGCATTTTTTGTGGGTTTTTTTGCATTTTTTTTGCATTTTTTGCATTTTTTTAGCATTTTTTTTGCATTTTTTTTGCATTTTTTTTGCATTTTTTTTGCATTTTTTTTTGCATTTTTTTTGCATTTTTGTGGGGTTTTTTGCATTTTTTTTGCATTTTTTTGCATTTTTTTGTGTTTTTTTTGCATTTTTTTGTTTTTTTTTGCATTTTTTTTTTTGCATTTTTTTGTGTTTTTTTTGCATTTTTTTTGTTTGTTTTTTTGCATTTTTTTTTATGTTTTTTTGCATTTTTTTGTGTTTTTTTTGCAATTTTTTTTTTTTTTTTTTGCATTTTTTTTTTTTTTTTGCATTTTTTGTTGTTTTTTTTGCATTTTTTTAGTGTTTTTTTTTGCATTTTTTTTTTTGCATTTTTTTGTGTTTTTTTTGCATTTTTTTTTTTTTTTTTGCATTTTTTTTTTTTTTTTTTGCATTTTTTTTGCATTTTTTTGTGTTTTTTTTGCATTTTTTTGTGGGTTTTTTTGCATTTTTTTTGCATTTTTTGTGGGTTTTTTTGCATTTTTTTTGCATTTTTTGCATTTTTTTAGCATTTTTTTTGCATTTTTTTTGCATTTTTTTTGCATTTTTTTTGCATTTTTTTTGCATTTTTTTTGCATTTTTTGTGTTTTTTTTTGCATTTTTTTGCATTTTTTTTGCATTTTTTTTCTTTTTTTTTTCATTTTTTTGTGTTTTTTTTTTGCATTTTTTGCGGGTTTTTTTGCATTTTTTCTGTTTTTTTTGCATTTTTTTTGCATTTTTTTGTGTTTTTTTGGCAATTTTTTGTGGTTTTTTTGCATTTTTTGCGTTTTTTTTGCATTTTTTTTGCATTTTTTTTGCATTTTTTTTGCATTTTTTTTGCATTTTTTTTTGCATTTTTTGTGGTTTTTTTTGCATTTTTTTGTGTTTTTTTGCATTTTTTTTGCATTTTTTGTGGGTTTTTTTTGCATTTTTTGTGGTTTTTTTTGCATTTTTTGTGGGTTTTTTTTGCATTTTTTGTGGGTTTTTTTGCATTTTTTTGTGTTTTTTTTGCATTTTTTTGTGGGTTTTTTTGCATTTTTTTTTGCATTTTTTGTGGGTTTTTTTGCATTTTTTTTGCATTTTTTGCATTTTTTTAGCATTTTTTTTGCATTTTTTTTGCATTTTTTTTGCATTTTTTTTGCATTTTTTTTGCATTTTTTTTGCATTTTTTGTGTTTTTTTTGCATTTTTTTGCATTTTTTTTGTATTTTTTTGTGGGTTTTTTTGCATTTTTTTTGTTTTTTTTTGCATTTTTTTGTGGGTTTTTTTGCATTTTTTTTGCATTTTTTGTGGGGTTTTTTGCATTTTTTTGTGGGTTTTTTTGCATTTTTTTTTTGCATTTTTTGTTGTTTTTTTTATTTTTTTTGTGGTTTTTTTTGCATTTTTTTGCATTTTTTTAGCATTTTTTGTGGGGTTTTTTTGCATTTTTTTTGCATTTTTTGTGGTTTTTTTTGAATTTTTTTTTGCATTTTTTGTGTTTTTTTTTGCATTTCTTGTGGGTTTTTTTGCATTTTTTTTGCATTTTTTGTGGGGTTTTTTGCATTTTTTTTGCATTTTTTTGCATTTTTTGTGTGTTTTTTTGCATTTTTTTTGCATTTTTTGTGGGGTTTTTTGCATTTTTTTTGCATTTTTTTGCATTTTTTGTGTGTTTTTTTGCATTTTTTTTGCATTTTTTTTGCATTTTTTGTGGGTTTTTTTGCATTTTTTTTGCATTTTTTTTGCATTTTTTGTGGGGTTTTTTGCATTTTTTTTTGCATTTTTTTGTGGTTTTTTGCATTTTTTTTTGCATTTTTTTGTGGTTTTTTTTGCATTTTTTTTGCATTTTTTTTTGCCTTTTTTGTGGTTTTTTTTGCATTTTTTGGGGGTTTTTTTGCATTTTTTTTGCATTTTTTGTGTTTTTTGTTGCATTTTTTTTGCATTTTTTTGTGTTTTTTTTGCATTTTTTTTTGCATTTTTTGTGGGTTTTTTTTCATTTTTTTGTGTTTTTTTTGCATTTTTTTGTGGGTTTTTTTGCATTTTTTTTGCATTTTTTGTGGGTTTTTTTGCATTTTTTTTGCATTTTTTGCATTTTTTTAGCATTTTTTTTGCATTTTTTTTGCATTTTTTTTGCATTTTTTTTGCATTTTTTTTGCATTTTTTTTGCATTTTTTGTGTTTTTTTTTGCATTTTTTTGCATTTTTTTTGCATTTTTTTTCTTTTTTTTTTCATTTTTTTGTGTTTTTTTTTTTGCATTTTTTGCGGGTTTTTTTGCATTTTTTGTGTTTTTTTTGCATTTTTTTTGCATTTTTTTGTGTTTTTTTGGCAATTTTTTGTGGTTTTTTTGCATTTTTTGCGTTTTTTTTGCATTTTTTTTGCATTTTTTTTGCATTTTTTTTGCATTTTTTTTGCATTTTTTTTTGCATTTTTTGTGGTTTTTTTTGCATTTTTTTGTGTTTTTTTGCATTTTTTTTGCATTTTTTGTGGGTTTTTTTTGCATTTTTTGTGGTTTTTTTTGCATTTTTTGTGGGTTTTTTTTGCATTTTTTGTGGGTTTTTTTGCATTTTTTTGTGTTTTTTTTGCATTTTTTTGTGGGTTTTTTTGCATTTTTTTTTGCATTTTTTGTGGGTTTTTTTGCATTTTTTTTGCATTTTTTGCATTTTTTTAGCATTTTTTTAGCATTTTTTTTGCATTTTTTTTGCATTTTTTTTGCATTTTTTTTGCATTTTTTGTGTGTTTTTTTGCATTTTTTTTGCATTTTTTGTGGGGTTTTTTGCATTTTTTTTGCATTTTTTTGCATTTTTTGTGTGTTTTTTTGCATTTTTTTTGCATTTTTTGTGGGGTTTTTTGCATTTTTTTTGCATTTTTTTGCATTTTTTGTGTGTTTTTTTGCATTTTTTTTGCATTTTTTTTGCATTTTTTGTGGGTTTTTTTGCATTTTTTTTGCATTTTTTTTGCATTTTTTGTGGGGTTTTTTGCATTTTTTTTTGCATTTTTTTGTGGTTTTTTGCATTTTTTTTTGCATTTTTTTGTGGTTTTTTTTGCATTTTTTTTGCATTTTTTTTTGCCTTTTTTGTGGTTTTTTTTGCATTTTTTGGGGGTTTTTTTGCATTTTTTTTGCATTTTTTGTGTTTTTTGTTGCATTTTTTTTGCATTTTTTTGTGTTTTTTTTGCATTTTTTTTTGCATTTTTTGTGGGTTTTTTTTGCATTTTTTGTGGGGTTTTTTGCATTTTTTTGTGTTTTTTTTGCATTTTTTTGTGGGTTTTTTTGCATTTTTTTTTGCATTTTTTGTGGGTTTTTTTGCATTTTTTTTGCATTTTTTGCATTTTTTTAGCATTTTTTTTGCATTTTTTTTGCATTTTTTTTGCATTTTTTTTGCATTTTTTTTGCATTTTTTTTGCATTTTTTTTGCATTTTTTTTGCATTTTTTTTTGCATTTTTTGTGGTTTTTTTTGCATTTTTTTGTGTTTTTTTGCATTTTTTTTGCATTTTTTGTGGGTTTTTTTTGCATTTTTTTGTGGTTTTTTTGCATTTTTTGTGGGTTTTTTTTGCATTTTTTGTGGGTTTTTTTGCATTTTTTTGCGTTTTTTTTGCATTTTTTTGTGGGTTTTTTTGCATTTTTTTTGCATTTTTTGTGGGTTTTTTTGCATTTTTTTTGCATTTTTTTTGCATTTTTTTTGCATTTTTTTTGCATTTTTTTTGCATTTTTTTTGCATTTTTTTTGCATTTTTTGTGTTTTTTTTTGCATTTTTTTGCATTTTTTTTGCATTTTTTTTCTTTTTTTTTTTTCATTTTTTTGTGTTTTTTTTTTGCATTTTTTGCGGGTTTTTTTGCATTTTTTGTGTTTTTTTTGCATTTTTTTTGCATTTTTTTGTGTTTTTTTGGCAATTTTTTGTGGTTTTTTTGCATTTTTTGTGTTTTTTTTGCATTTTTTTTGCATTTTTTTTGCATTTTTTTTGCATTTTTTTTGCATTTTTTTTGCATTTTTTTTTGCATTTTTTGTGGTTTTTTTTGCATTTTTTTGTGTTTTTTTGCATTTTTTTTGCATTTTTTGTGGGTTTTTTTTGCATTTTTTGTGGTTTTTTTTGCATTTTTTGTGGGGTTTTTTTGCATTTTTTGTGGGTTTTTTTGCATTTTTTTGTGTTTTTTTTGCATTTTTTTGTGGGTTTTTTTGCATTTTTTTTTGCATTTTTTGTGGGTTTTTTTGCATTTTTTTTGCATTTTTTGCATTTTTTTAGCATTTTTTTTGCATTTTTTTTGCATTTTTTTTGCATTTTTTTTGCATTTTTTTTGCATTTTTTTTGCATTTTTTGTGTTTTTTTTTGCATTTTTTTGCATTTTTTTTGTATTTTTTTGTGGGTTTTTTTGCATTTTTTTTGTTTTTTTTTGCATTTTTTTGTGGGTTTTTTTGCATTTTTTTTGCATTTTTTGTGGGGTTTTTTGCATTTTTTTGTGGGTTTTTTTGCATTTTTTTTTTGCATTTTTTGTTGTTTTTTTTATTTTTTTTGTGGTTTTTTTTGCATTTTTTTGCATTTTTTTAGCATTTTTTGTGGGGTTTTTTTGCATTTTTTTTGCATTTTTTGTGGTTTTTTTTGAATTTTTTTTTGCATTTTTTGTGTTTTTTTTTGCATTTCTTGTGGGTTTTTTTGCATTTTTTTTGCATTTTTTGTGGGGTTTTTTGCATTTTTTTTGCATTTTTTTGCATTTTTTGTGTGTTTTTTTGCATTTTTTTTGCATTTTTTGTGGGGTTTTTTGCATTTTTTTTGCATTTTTTTGCATTTTTTGTGTGTTTTTTTGCATTTTTTTTGCATTTTTTTTGCATTTTTTGTGGGTTTTTTTGCATTTTTTTTGCATTTTTTTTGCATTTTTTGTGGGGTTTTTTGCATTTTTTTTTGCATTTTTTTGTGGTTTTTTGCATTTTTTTTTGCATTTTTTTGTGGTTTTTTTTGCATTTTTTGGGGGTTTTTTTGCATTTTTTTTGCATTTTTTGTGTTTTTTGTTGCATTTTTTTTGCATTTTTTTGTGTTTTTTTTGCATTTTTTTTTGCATTTTTTGTGTTTTTTTTGCATTTTTTTTGCATTTTTTTTGCATTTTTTTTGCATTTTTTTTTGCATTTTTTGTGGTTTTTTTTGCATTTTTTTGTGGGTTTTTTTGCATTTTTTTTGCATTTTTTGTGGGTTTTTTTGCATTTTTTTTGCATTTTTTGCATTTTTTTTGCATTTTTTTTGCATTTTTTTTGCATTTTTTTTGCATTTTTTTTGCATTTTTTTTGCATTTTTGTGGGGTTTTTTGCATTTTTTTTGCATTTTTTTGCATTTTTTTGTGTTTTTTTTTGCATTTCTTGTGGGTTTTTTTGCATTTTTTTTGCATTTTTTGTGGGGTTTTTTGCATTTTTTTTGCATTTTTTTGCATTTTTTGTGTGTTTTTTTGCATTTTTTTTGCATTTTTTTTGCATTTTTTGTGGGTTTTTTTGCATTTTTTTTGCATTTTTTTTTGCATTTTTCGTGGGGTTTTTTGCATTTTTTTTGCATTTTTTTTGTGTTTTTTTGCATTTTTTTTTGCATTTTTTGTGGTTTTTTTTGCATTTTTTTTTGCCTTTTTTGTGGTTTTTTTTGCATTTTTTGGGGTTTTTTTGCATTTTTTTTTGCATTTTTTGTGTTTTTTGTTGCATTTTTTTTGCATTTTTTTGTGTTTTTTTGCATTTTTTTTTGCATTTTTTGTGGGGTTTTTTTGCATTTTTTGTGGGTTTTTTTGCATTTTTTGTGGGGTTTTTTTGCATTTTTTGTGGGTTTTTTTGCATTTTTTTGTGTTTTTTTTGCATTTTTTTGATGGGTTTTTTGCATTTTTTTGTTTTTTTTTTTGCATTTTTTGTTTTTTTTTGCATTTTTTTGTGGGTTTTTTTGCATTTTTTTTTGCATTTTTTGTGGGTTTTTTTGCATTTTTTTTGCATTTTTTGCATTTTTTTTGCATTTTTTTTGCATTTTTTTTGCATTTTTTTTGCATTTTTTTTGCATTTTTTTTGCATTTTTTTTGCATTTTTGTGGGGTTTTTTGCATTTTTTTTGCATTTTTTTGCATTTTTTTGTGTTTTTTTGCATTTTTTTGCATTTTTTTGCATTTTTTTTGTGTTTTTTTGCATTTTTTTTTGCATTTTTTGTGGGTTTTTTTGCATTTTTTTGTGGGTTTTTTTTGCATTTTTTTTGCATTTTTTTTGCATTTTTTGTGGGGTTTTTTGCATTTTTTTTGCATTTTTTAGCATTTTTTGTGTGTTTTTTTGCATTTTTTTTGCATTTTTTTTGCATTTTTTGTGGGGTTTTTTGCATTTTTTTTGCATTTTTTAGCATTTTTTGTGTGTTTTTTTGCATTTTTTTTGCATTTTTTTTGCATTTTTTGTGGGGTTTTTTGCATTTTTTTTGCATTTTTTTGCATTTTTTGTGTGTTTTTTTGCATTTTTTTTGCATTTTTTTTGCATTTTTTGTGGGTTTTTTTGCATTTTTTTTGCATTTTTTGTGGGGTTTTTTGCATTTTTTTTTGCATTTTTTTGTGTTTTTTTGCATTTTTTTTTTGCATTTTTTTGTGGTTTTTTTTGCATTTTTTTTGCATTTTTTTTTGCCTTTTTTGTGGGTTTTTTTGCATTTTTTGGGGTTTTTTTTGCATTTTTTTTGCATTTTTTGTGTTTTTTGTTGCATTTTTTTTGCATTTTTTTGTGTTTTTTTTGCATTTTTTTTTTGCATTTTTTGTGTTTTTTTTGCATTTTTTTTGCATTTTTTTTGCATTTTTTTTTGCATTTTTTGTGGTTTTTTTTGCATTTTTTTGTGGGTTTTTTTGCATTTTTTTTGCATTTTTTGTGGGTTTTTTTGCATTTTTTTTTGCATTTTTTGCATTTTTTTTGCATTTTTTTTGCATTTTTTTTGCATTTTTTTTGCATTTTTTTTGCATTTTTTTTGCATTTTTGTGGGGTTTTTTGCATTTTTTTTGCATTTTTTTGCATTTTTTTGTGTTTTTTTTTGCATTTCTTGTGGGTTTTTTTGCATTTTTTTTGCATTTTTTGTGGGGTTTTTTGCATTTTTTTTGCATTTTTTTGCATTTTTTGTGTGTTTTTTTGCATTTTTTTTGCATTTTTTTTGCATTTTTTGTGGGTTTTTTTGCATTTTTTTTGCATTTTTTTTGCATTTTTCGTGGGGTTTTTTGCATTTTTTTTTGCATTTTTTTTGTGTTTTTTTGCATTTTTTTTTGCATTTTTTGTGGTTTTTTTTGCATTTTTTTTGCATTTTTTTTTGCCTTTTTTGTGGGTTTTTTTGCATTTTTTGGGGTTTTTTTGCATTTTTTTTGCATTTTTTGTGTTTTTTGTTGCATTTTTTTTGCATTTTTTTGTGTTTTTTTGCATTTTTTTTTGCATTTTTTGTGTTTTTTTTGCATTTTTTTTGCATTTTTTTTGCATTTTTTTTTGCATTTTTTGTGGGTTTTTTTGCATTTTTTTGTGTTTTTTTGCATTTTTTTTGCATTTTTTGTGGGTTTTTTTTGCATTTTTTGTGGGTTTTTTTGCATTTTTTGTGGGGTTTTTTTGCATTTTTTGTGGGTTTTTTTGCATTTTTTTGTGTTTTTTTTGCATTTTTTTGTGGGGTTTTTTGCATTTTTTTGGTTTTTTTTTGCATTTTTTGTTTTTTTTAGCATTTTTTTGTGGGTTTTTTTGCATTTTTTTTTGCATTTTTTGTGGGTTTTTTTGCATTTTTTTTGCATTTTTTGCATTTTTTTTGCATTTTTTTTGCATTTTTTTTGCATTTTTTTTGCATTTTTTTTGCATTTTTTTTGCATTTTTTTTGCATTTTTGTGGGGTTTTTTGCATTTTTTTTGCATTTTTTTGCATTTTTTTGTGTTTTTTTGCATTTTTTTGCATTTTTTTGCATTTTTTTTTTTTTTTTTTTGCATTTTTTTGTGTTTTTTTTTTTTGTGTTTTTTTTTTTTTTTTGCATTTTTTTTTTTTTTTTTTTTTTTTTGTGTTTTTTTGCATTTTTTTTTTTTTTTTTTTTTGCTTTTTTTTTTTTTTTTTTTGCATTTTTTTGTGTTTTTTTTTTTGCATTTTTTTTTTGTTTTTTGCATTTTTTAGTGTTTTTTTTTGCATTTTTTTTTTTTGCATTTTTTTGTGTTTTTTTGCATTTTTTTTTTTTTTTTTGCATTTTTGGTGTTTTTTTTGCATTTTTTTTGTGTTTTTTTGCATTTTTTTTTTTTTGCTTTTTTTTTTTTTGCATTTTTGTGTTTTTTTTGCATTTTTTGTTGTTTTTTTTGCATTTTTTTTTTTTTTTTTGCATTTTTTTGTGTTTTTTTTTGCATTTTTTTTTTTTGCATTTTTTTGTTTTTTTTTGCATTTTTTTTGTTTGTTTTTTTTGCATTTTTTTTTATGTTTTTTTGCATTTTTTTGTGTTTTTTTTGCAATTTTTTTTTTTTTTTTTTGCATTTTTGTGTTTTTTTTGCATTTTTTGTTGTTTTTTTTGCATTTTTGGTGTTTTTTTTGCATTTTTTTTTTTTTTTTGCATTTTTTTTTTTTTTTTTTTGCATTTTTTTTTGCATTTTTTTGTGTTTTTTTTGCATTTTTTTGCATTTTTTTTGCATTTTTTTGTGTTTTTTTTGCATTTTTTTGTGGTTTTTTTTGCATTTTTTTTTGCATTTTTTTGTGTTTTTTTTGCATTTTTTTGCATTTTTTTTGCATTTTTTTGTGTTTTTTTTGCATTTTTTTGTGTTTTTTTTGCATTTTTTTGTGTTTTTTTTGCATTTTTTTGTGTTTTTTTGCATTTTTTTGTGTTTTTTTGCATTTTTTTTTTGCATTTTTTTTGCATTTTTTTGTGTTTTTTTTTATTTATTTGCATTTTTTTTTTTTTTTTTTTTGCATTTTTTTTTTTTTTTTTGCATTTTTTTGTGTTTTTTTTGCATTTTTTTGTGGTTTTTTTGCATTTTTTTTGTTTGTTTTTTTGCATTTTTTTTTATGTTTTTTTGCATTTTTTTGTGTTTTTTTTGCAATTTTTTTTTTTTTTTTTTGCATTTTTGTGTTTTTTTTTGCATTTTTTGTTGTTTTTTTTGCATTTTTTAGTGTTTTTTTTTGCATTTTTTTTTTTTGCATTTTTTTGTGTTTTTTTTGCATTTTTTTTTTTTTTTTTTGCATTTTTGGTGTTTTTTTTGCATTTTTTTTGTTTGTTTTTTTGCATTTTTTTTTATGTTTTTTTGCATTTTTTTGTGTTTTTTTTGCAATTTTTTTTTTTTTTTTTGCATTTTTGTGTTTTTTTTTGCATTTTTTGTTGTTTTTTTTGCATTTTTTGTGTTTTTTTTGCATTTTTTTGTGTTTTTTTTGCATTTTTTTGTGTTTTTTTTTTTTTTTGCATTTTTTTTTTTTGCATTTTTTTGTGTTTTTTTTGCATTTTTTTGCATTTTTTTGGCATTTTTTTGCGTTTTTTTGCATTTTTTTGTGTATTTTTTTTTTTTTTTGCATTTTTTTTTTTTTTTTTTTTGCATTTTTTTGTTTTTTTTTTGCATTTTTTTTTTTGCATTTTTTTGCATTTTTTTGGCATTTTTTTGCGTTTTTTTTTTTTTTTTGTGTATTTTTTTTTTTTTTTTGCTTTTTTTTTTTTTTTTGCATTTTTTTGTTTTTTTTGCATTTTTTTTTTTGCATTTTTTTGTGTTTTTTTTGCATTTTTTTGCGTTTTTTTTGCATTTTTTTGTGTTTTTTTTGCATTTTTTTGTGTTTTTTTTGCATTTTTTTGTGTTTTTTTTGCATTTTTTTGTGTTTTTTTTGCATTTTTTTGCATTTTTTTGGCATTTTTTTGCGGTTTTTTGCATTTTTTTTTTTTTGCATTTTTTTTTTTTTTGCATTTTTTTTTTTTTGCATTTTTTTTTTTTTTTTTGCATTTTTTTTTTTTTTTTTTTTGCATTTTTTTGTTTTTTTTTTGCATTTTTTTTTTTGCATTTTTTTGTGTTTTTTTTGCATTTTTTTTATGTTTTTTTTGCATTTTTTTGTGGTTTTTTTTTGCATTTTTTTTTTTTTTTTTTTTGCATTTTTTTGTGGGTTTTTTTTGCATTTTTTGCGGGGTTTTTTTGCATTTTTTTGTGGTTTTTTTGCATTTTTTTATGGTTTTTTTTGCATTTTTTTGTGTTTTTTTGCATTTTTTTTTTTTTGCATTTTTTTTGCATTTTTTTGTGTTTTTTTTCATTTTTTTTTTTTTTTTTGCATTTTTTTGTTTTTTTTTTTGCATTTTTTTTGCATTTTTTTTTTTTTTTTGCATTTTTTTGTTTTTTTTTGCATTTTTTGTGTTTTTTTTGCAATTTTTTATTTTTTTTGCATTTTTTTGTGTTTTTTTTTTGCATTTTTTGCGGGGTTTTTTGCATTTTTTTGTGGTTTTTTTGCATTTTTTTTGCATTTTTTTGTTTTTTTGGCAATTTTTTGTGTTTTTTTTGCATTTTTTTTGTGTTTTTTTTGCATTTTTTTTTTTTTTTTTTGCATTTTTTTTTTTTTTTTGCATTTTTTTTTTTTGCATTTTTGTGTTTTTTTTGCATTTTTTGTTGTTTTTTTTGCATTTTTTTGTGTTTTTTTTTGCATTTTTTTGTGGTTTTTTTTGCATTTTTTTTTTTGCATTTTTTAGTGTTTTTTTTGCATTTTTTAGTGTTTTTTTTTTTTTTTTTTTTGTATTTTTTTTTTTTTTGCATTTTTTTTTTTTTTGCATTTTTGTGTTTTTTTTGCATTTTTGTGTTTTTTTTTTTTTTTGTTGTTTTTTTTGCATTTTTTGTGTTTTTTTTTTTTTTTTTGTGTTTTTTTTGCATTTTTTTTTTTTGCATTTTTTTGTGTTTTTTTTGCATTTTTTGTGTTTTTTTGCATTTTTTTGAATTTTTTTGTGTTTTTTTGGCAATTTTTTGTGTTTTTTTTGCATTTTTTTTGTGTTTTTTTTGCATTTTTTTTTTTTTTTTTGCATTTTTTTTTTTTTGCATTTTTTTTTTTTTTTGCATTTTTTTTTTTTTGCATTTTTTTTTTTTTTTTTGCATTTTTTTTTTTTTTTTTTTTGCATTATTTTGTTTTTTTTTTGCATTTTTTTTTTTGCATTTTTTTGTGTTTTTTTTGCATTTTTTTATGTTTTTTTTGCATTTTTTTGTGGTTTTTTTTGCATTTTTTTGTGTTTTTTTGCATTTTTTTTTTTTTTTTTTTGCATTTTTTTGTGTTTTTTTTGCATTTTTTTGTGTTTTTTTGCATTTTTTTTTTTTTTTTTTTTGCATTTTTTTTTTTTTTTTTGCATTTTTTTTTTTGCATTTTTTTGTGTTTTTTTTTGCATTTTTTTGTGTTTTTTTTTGCATTTTTTTTTTGCATTTTTTTTTTTTTTGCATTTTTGTGTTTTTTTTTGCATTTTTTTGTGGTTTTTTTGCATTTTTTTGTGGTTTTTTTGCATTTTTTTGAATTTTTTTGTGTTTTTTTGGCAATTTTTTGTGTTTTTTTTGCATTTTTTTTGTGTTTTTTTTGCATTTTTTTTTTTTTTTTTGCATTTTTTTTTTTTTGCATTTTTTTTTTTTTGCATTTTTTTTTTTTTTTTTGCATTTTTTTTTTTTGCATTTTTGTGTTTTTTTTGCATTTTTTTGTGTTTTTTTTGCATTTTTTTGTGTTTTTTTTTGCATTTTTTTTATTGCATTTTTTAGTGTTTTTTTTTGCATTTTTTTGTGTTTTTTTGCATTTTTTTTTTTTTTTTATGCATTTTTTTTTTTTTTTTTGCATTTTTTTTTTTTTTTTTTGCATTTTTTTGTGTTTTTTTTGCATTTTTTTTTTTTTTGCTTTTTTTTTTTTTTTTTTTGCATTTTTGTGTTTTTTTGCATTTTTTGTTGTTTTTTTTGCATTTTTTTGTGTTTTTTTTGCATTTTTTTGTGTTTTTTTATTTTTTTTTTGTGTTTTTTTGCATTTTTTTTTTTTTTTTTTGCTTTTTTTTTTTTTTTTTTTGCATTTTTTTTTTTTTTTTTTTTGCATTTTTTTTTTTTTTTTTGCATTTTTTTTTTTGCATTTTTTTGTGTTTTTTTTTTGCATTTTTTTGCATTTTTTTTTGCATTTTTTTGCGTTTTTTTGCATTTTTTTGTGTATTTTTTTTTTTTTTTTGCATTTTTTTGCGTTTTTTTGCATTTTTTTGTGTATTTTTTTTTTTTTTTTGCTTTTTTTTTTTTTTTTTGCATTTTTTTGTGTTTTTTTTTGCATTTTTTTTTTTGCATTTTTTTGTGTTTTTTTTGCATTTTTTTGCGTTTTTTTTGCATTTTTTTGTGTTTTTTTTTGCATTTTTTTGTGTTTTTTTTGCATTTTTTGTGTTTTTTTTGCATTTTTTTGTGTTTTTTTTTGCATTTTTTTTTTGCATTTTTTTGTTTTTTTTTTGCATTTTTTTGCATTTTTTTGCATTTTTTTTTTGCATTTTTTTTGCATTTTTTTGTGTTTTTTTTTGCATTTTTTTTTTTTTTTTGCATTTTTTTTTTTTTTGCATTTTTGTGTTTTTTTGCATTTTTTTGTGGTTTTTTTGCATTTTTTTTGTGGTTTTTTTGCATTTTTTTTGCATTTTTTTGTGTTTTTTTGGCAATTTTTTGTGTTTTTTTTGCATTTTTTTTTTTTTTTTTGCATTTTTTTTTTTTTTTTTTGCATTTTTTTTTTTTTGCATTTTTTTTTTTTTTTTTATGCATTTTTTTTTTTTTTTTTGCATTTTTTTGTGTTTTTTTGGCAATTTTTTGTGGTTTTTTTGCATTTTTTTTGTGGTTTTTTTGCATTTTTTTGTGTTTTTTTTGCATTTTTTTTTTTTTTTGCTTTTTTTTTTTTTTTTTTTGCTTTTTTTTTTTTTTGCATTTTTGTGTTTTTTTTTTGCATTTTTTGTTGTTTTTTTTGCATTTTTTTGTGTTTTTTTTGCATTTTTTTGTGGTTTTTTTTGCATTTTTTTTTTTTTGCATTTTTTTGTGTTTTTTTGCATTTTTTTTGTTTTTTTTGCAATTTTTTTTTTTTTTTTTTGCATTTTTTTGTTTTTTTTTTGCATTTTTTTGTGTTTTTTTTGCATTTTTTGTTGTTTTTTTTGCATTTTTTTGCATTTTTTTTGCATTTTTTTGCGGTTTTTTTTGCATTTTTTTGTTTTTTTGCATTTTTTTTTTTGCATTTTTTTGTGTTTTTTTTGCATTTTTTTGTGGTTTTTTTGCATTTTTTTGTGTTTTTTTTTTTTTTTTGTGTTTTTTTGCATTTTTTTTTTTTTTTTTTGCTTTTTTTTTTTTTTTTTTTTGCATTTTTTTGTGGGGTTTTTTTGCATTTTTTGCGGGGTTTTTTTGCATTTTTTTGTGGTTTTTTTGCATTTTTTTTTGCATTTTTTTGTGTTTTTTTGGCAATTTTTTGTGTTTTTTTTGCATTTTTTTGTGTTTTTTTTTGCATTTTTTTGTGTTTTTTTGCATTTTTTTTTTTGCATTTTTTTTGCATTTTTTTGTGTTTTTTTTCATTTTTTTTGTTTTTTTTTGCATTTTATTGTGGTTTTTTTGCATTTTTTTTTGCATTTTTTTGTGTTTTTTTGGCAATTTTTTGCATTTTTTTTTGCATTTTTTTTTGCATTTTTTTTTTGTTTTTTGCATTTTTTAGTGTTTTTTTTTGCATTTTTTTTTTTTGCATTTTTTTGTGTTTTTTTGCATTTTTTTTTTGTTTTTTGCATTTTTTAGTGTTTTTTTTTGCATTTTTTTTTTTTGCATTTTTTGTTGTTTTTTTTGCATTTTTTTTTTTTTTTGCATTTTTTTGTGTTTTTTTTTGCTTTTTTTTTTTTTGCATTTTTTTGTTTTTTTTTGCATTTTTTTTGTTTGTTTTTTTTGCATTTTTTTTATGTTTTTTTGCATTTTTTTGTGTTTTTTTTGCAATTTTTTTTTTTTTTTTTTGCATTTTTGTGTTTTTTTTGCATTTTTTGTTGTTTTTTTTGCATTTTTGGTGTTTTTTTTGCATTTTTTTTTTTTTTTTGCATTTTTTTTTTTTTTTTTTTTGCATTTTTTTTTTTTTTTTTGCATTTTTTTTGCATTTTTTTGTGGTTTTTTTTGCATTTTTTTTTGCATTTTTTTGTGTTTTTTTTGCATTTTTTTGCATTTTTTTTGCATTTTTTTGTGTTTTTTTTGCATTTTTTTGAGTTTTTTTTGCATTTTTTTGTGTTTTTTTTGCATTTTTTTGTGTTTTTTTGCATTTTTTTGTGTTTTTTTGCATTTTTTTTTTGCATTTTTTTTGCATTTTTTTGTGTTTTTTTTTATTTATTTGCATTTTTTTTTTTTTTTTTTTTGCATTTTTTTTTTTTTTTTTGCATTTTTTTTTTTTTTTTTGCATTTTTTTGTGGTTTTTTTGCATTTTTTTTGTTTGTTTTTTTGCATTTTTTTTTATGTTTTTTTGCATTTTTTTGTGTTTTTTTTGCAATTTTTTTTTTTTTTTTTTGCATTTTTGTGTTTTTTTTTGCATTTTTTGTTGTTTTTTTTGCATTTTTTAGTGTTTTTTTTTGCATTTTTTTTTTTTGCATTTTTTTGTGTTTTTTTTGCATTTTTTTTTTTTTTTTTTGCATTTTTGGTGTTTTTTTTGCATTTTTTTTTTTTTTTTGCATTTTTTTTTTTTTTTTTGCATTTTTTTTGCATTTTTTTGTGGTTTTTTTTGCATTTTTTTTGCATTTTTTTGTGTTTTTTTTGCATTTTTTTGCATTTTTTTTGCATTTTTTTGTGTTTTTTTTGCATTTTTTTGTGTTTTTTTTGCATTTTTTTGTGTTTTTTTTGCATTTTTTTGTGTTTTTTTGCATTTTTTTGTGTTTTTTTGCATTTTTTTTTTGCATTTTTTTTGCATTTTTTTGTGTTTTTTTTTATTTATTTGCATTTTTTTTTTTTTTTTTTTTGCATTTTTTTTTTTTTTTTTGCATTTTTTTTTTTTTTTTTTGCATTTTTTTGTGTTTTTTTTTGCATTTTTTTTTTGCATTTTTTTTTGCATTTTTTTTTTTTTTGCATTTTTTTTTGCATTTTTTTGTGGTTTTTTTGCATTTTTTTGTGGTTTTTTTGCATTTTTTTTGCATTTTTTTGTGTTTTTTTGGCAATTTTTTTGTGTTTTTTTTGCATTTTTTTTTTTTTTTTTGCATTTTTTTTTTTTTGCATTTTTTTTTTTTTTTGCATTTTTTTGCATTTTTTTTTTTTTTTTTTTGCATTTTTTTGTGGGGTTTTTTTGCATTTTTTGTTGTTTTTTTTGCATTTTTTTGTGTTTTTTTTGCATTTTTATGTGGTTTTTTTTGCATTTTTTTTTTTTGCATTTTTTTGTGTTTTTTTTGCATTTTTTTTTTTTTTTTTGCAATTTTTTTTTTTTTTTTTTGCATTTTTTTGTTTTTTTTTTGCATTTTTTTGTGTTTTTTTTGCATTTTTTGTTGTTTTTTTTGCATTTTTTTGCATTTTTTTTGCATTTTTTTGCGTTTTTTTTTGCATTTTTTTGTTTTTTTGCATTTTTTTTTTTGCATTTTTTTGTGTTTTTTTTGCATTTTTTTGTGGTTTTTTTGCATTTTTTTGTGTTTTTTTTTTTTTTTTGTGTTTTTTTTTTGCATTTTTTGTTGTTTTTTTTGCATTTTTTTTTTTTTTTTTGCATTTTTTTGTTTTTTTTGCATTTTTTTTGTTTGTTTTTTTACATTTTTTTTTATGTTTTTTTGCATTTTTTTGTGTTTTTTTTGCAATTTTTTTTTTTTTTTTTTGCATTTTTGTGTTTTTTTTTGCATTTTTTGTTGTTTTTTTTGCATTTTTTAGTGTTTTTTTTTGCATTTTTTTTTTTTGCATTTTTTTGTGTTTTTTTTGCATTTTTTTTTTTTTTTTTTTGCATTTTTGGTGTTTTTTTTGCATTTTTTTTGTGTTTTTTTGCATTTTTTTTTTTTTTTTTTTTGCATTTTTTTTTTTTTTTTTTGCATTTTTTTTGCATTTTTTTGTGGTTTTTTTTGCATTTTTTTTTGCATTTTTTTGTGTTTTTTTTGCATTTTTTTGCATTTTTTTGCATTTTTTTTGCATTTTTTTGTGTTTTTTTGCATTTTTTTGTGGTTTTTTTGCATTTTTTTGTGGTTTTTTTGCATTTTTTTTGCATTTTTTTGTGTTTTTTTGGCAATTTTTTTGTGTTTTTTTTGCATTTTTTTTTTTTTTTTTGCATTTTTTTTTTTTTGCATTTTTTTTTTTTTTTGCATTTTTTTGCATTTTTTTTTTTTTTTTTTTTGCATTTTTTTGTGGGGTTTTTTTGCATTTTTTGCGGGGTTTTTTTGCATTTTTTTGTGGTTTTTTTGCATTTTTTTTTGCATTTTTTTGTGTTTTTTTGGCAATTTTTTGTGTTTTTTTTGCATTTTTTTGTGTTTTTTTTTGCATTTTTTTGTGTTTTTTTGCATTTTTTTTTTTGCATTTTTTTTGCATTTTTTTGTGTTTTTTTTCATTTTTTTTGTTTTTTTTTGCATTTTATTGTGGTTTTTTTGCATTTTTTTTTGCATTTTTTTGTGTTTTTTTGGCAATTTTTTGTGTTTTTTTTGCATTTTTTTTTTTTTTTTTGCATTTTTGTGTTTTTTTTGCATTTTTGTGTGTTTTTTTGGCATTTTTTTGTGTTTTTTTTTACATTTTTTTTTTTTGCATTTTTTTGTGTTTTTTTTGCATTTTTTTGTGTTTTTTTGCATTTTTTTTTTTTTTTTTATGCATTTTTTTTTTTTTTTTTGCATTTTTTTGTGTTTTTTTGGCAATTTTTTGTGGTTTTTTTGCATTTTTTTTGTGTTTTTTTTGCATTTTTTTGTGTTTTTTTTGCATTTTTTTTTTTTTTGCTTTTTTTTTTTTTTGCATTTTTGTGGTTTTTTTTTGCATTTTTTGTTGTTTTTTTTGCATTTTTTTGTGTTTTTTTTGCATTTTTTTGTGGTTTTTTTTGCATTTTTTTTTTTTGCATTTTTTTGTGTTTTTTTTGCATTTTTTTTTTTTTTTTTGCAATTTTTTTTTTTTTTTTTTGCATTTTTTTGTTTTTTTTTTGCATTTTTTTGTGTTTTTTTTGCATTTTTTGTTGTTTTTTTTGCATTTTTTTGCATTTTTTTTGCATTTTTTTGCGTTTTTTTTTGCATTTTTTTGTTTTTTTGCATTTTTTTTTTTGCATTTTTTTGTGTTTTTTTTGCATTTTTTTGTGGTTTTTTTGCATTTTTTTGTGGTTTTTTTGCATTTTTTTTTTGCATTTTTTTTTTTTTTGCATTTTTGTGTTTTTTTTGCATTTTTTTGTGGTTTTTTTGCATTTTTTTGTGGTTTTTTTGCATTTTTTTTGCATTTTTTTGTGTTTTTTTGGCAATTTTTTTGTGTTTTTTTTGCATTTTTTTTTTTTTTTTTGCATTTTTTTTTTTTTGCATTTTTTTTTTTTTTTGCATTTTTTTTTTTTTTGCATTTTTTTGTGGTTTTTTTTGCATTTTTTTTTTTTTTTTTTTGCATTTTTTTGTGGGTTTTTTTTGCATTTTTTGCGGGGTTTTTTTGCATTTTTTTGTGGTTTTTTTGCATTTTTTTTTGCATTTTTTTGTGTTTTTTTGGCAATTTTTTGTGGTTTTTTTGCATTTTTTTGTGTTTTTTTTTGCATTTTTTTGTGTTTTTTGCATTTTTTTTTTTTTTGCATTTTTTTTGCATTTTTTTGTGTTTTTTTTCATTTTTTTTGTTTTTTTTTGCATTTTTTTGTTTTTTTTTTGCATTTTTTTTGCATTTTTTTTTTTTTTTTGCATTTTTTTGTGTTTTTTTTGCATTTTTTTGTGTTTTTTTTGCAATTTTTTTTTTTTTTTTTTTGCATTTTTTTGTGTTTTTTTTTGCATTTTTTGCGGGGTTTTTTGCATTTTTTTGTGGTTTTTTTGCATTTTTTTTTTTTTTTTTTTTTTTTTTTTTTTTTTGCATTTTTTTTTTTTTTATGCATTTTTTTTTTTTTGCATTTTTGTGTTTTTTTTGCATTTTTGTGTTTTTTTTGCATTTTTTGTTGTTTTTTTTTTTTTTTTTTTTTTTTTTTTTTTGTTGTTTTTTTTTGCATTTTTTTTTTTTGCATTTTTTTGTGTTTTTTTTTGCATTTTTTGTGTTTTTTTGCATTTTTTTTTTTTTTTTTTTTGCATTTTTTTTTTTGCATTTTTTTGCATTTTTTTTGCATTTTTTGCGTTTTTTTGCATTTTTTTGTGTATTTTTTTTTTTTTTTTTGCATTTTTTTGTGTTTTTTTTGCATTTTTTTGTGGTTTTTTTGCATTTTTTTTTTGCATTTTTTTGTGTTTTTTTTGCATTTTTTTTTTTGCATTTTTTTTGCATTTTTTTGTTTTTTTTTGCATTTTTTTTTTTTTTTTGCATTTTTTTTTTTTTTGCATTTTTGTGTTTTTTTTTGCATTTTTTTGTGTTTTTTTGGCAATTTTTTTTTTTTTTTTTTTGCATTTTTTTTTTTTTGCATTTTTTTTTTTTTTTGCATTTTTTTTTTTGCATTTTTGTGTTTTTTTGCATTTTTTTTTTTTTTTTGGCATTTTTTAGTGTTTTTTTTTGCATTTTTTTTTTTTGCATTTTTTAGTGTTTTTTTTGCATTTTTTTGTGTTTTTTTGCATTTTTTTTTTTTTTTTTTTGCTTTTTTTTTTTTTTTTTTGCTTTTTTTTTTTTTTGCATTTTTGTGTTTTTTTTTTGCATTTTTTGTTGTTTTTTTTGCATTTTTTTTTTTTTTTTTTTTGCATTTTTTTTTTTTTTTTGCATTTTTTTTTTTTTTTTTTGCATTTTTTTGTGTTTTTTTTTGCATTTTTTTTTTGCATTTTTTTTTTTTTTGCATTTTTGTGTTTTTTTTGCATTTTTTTGTGGTTTTTTTGCATTTTTTTGTGGTTTTTTTGCATTTTTTTTGCATTTTTTTGTGTTTTTTTGGCAATTTTTTTGTGTTTTTTTTGCATTTTTTTTTTTTTTTTTGCATTTTTTTTTTTTTGCATTTTTTTTTTTTTTTGCATTTTTTTTTTTTTTGCATTTTTTTGTGGTTTTTTTTGCATTTTTTTTTTTTTTTTTTTTTGCATTTTTTTGTGGGTTTTTTTTTGCATTTTTTGCGGGGTTTTTTTGCATTTTTTTGTGGTTTTTTTGCATTTTTTTTTGCATTTTTTTGTGTTTTTTTGGCAATTTTTTGTGGTTTTTTTGCATTTTTTTGTGTTTTTTTTTGCATTTTTTTGTGTTTTTTGCATTTTTTTTTTTTTTGCATTTTTTTTGCATTTTTTTGTGTTTTTTTTCATTTTTTTTGTTTTTTTTTGCATTTTTTTGTTTTTTTTTTGCATTTTTTTTGCATTTTTTTTTTTTTTTTGCATTTTTTTGTGTTTTTTTTGCATTTTTTTGTGTTTTTTTTTTTTTTTTTTTTTTTTTTTTTTTGCATTTTTTTGTGTTTTTTTTTGCATTTTTTGCGGGGTTTTTTGCATTTTTTTGTGGTTTTTTTTTTTTTTTTTTTTTTTTTTTTTTTTTTTTTTTTTTTGCATTTTTTTTTTTTTTATGCATTTTTTTTTTTTTTGCATTTTTGTGTTTTTTTTGCATTTTTGTGTTTTTTTTGCATTTTTTGTTGTTTTTTTTTTTTTTGTTGTTTTTTTTTGCATTTTTTTTTTTTGCATTTTTTTGTGTTTTTTTTTGCATTTTTTGTGTTTTTTTGCATTTTTTTTTTTTTTTTTTTTGCATTTTTTTTTTGCATTTTTTTGCATTTTTTTTGCATTTTTTGCGTTTTTTTGCATTTTTTTGTGTATTTTTTTTTTTTTTTTTGCATTTTTTTGTGTTTTTTTTGCATTTTTTTGTGGTTTTTTTGCATTTTTTTTTTGCATTTTTTTGTGTTTTTTTTGCATTTTTTTTTTTGCATTTTTTTTGCATTTTTTTGTTTTTTTTTGCATTTTTTTTTTTTTTTTGCATTTTTTTTTTTTTTGCATTTTTGTGTTTTTTTTTGCATTTTTTTGTGTTTTTTTGGCAATTTTTTTTTTTTTTTTTTTGCATTTTTTTTTTTTTGCATTTTTTTTTTTTTTTGCATTTTTTTTTTTGCATTTTTGTGTTTTTTTGCATTTTTTTTTTTTTTTTGGCATTTTTTAGTGTTTTTTTTTGCATTTTTTTTTTTGCATTTTTTAGTGTTTTTTTTGCATTTTTTTGTGTTTTTTTGCATTTTTTTTTTTTTTTTTTGCTTTTTTTTTTTTTTTTTTGCTTTTTTTTTTTTTTGCATTTTTGTGTTTTTTTTTTGCATTTTTTGTTGTTTTTTTTTGCATTTTTTTGTGTTTTTTTTGCATTTTTTGTGTTTTTTTTGCATTTTTTTGTGTTTTTTTGCATTTTTTTGTGTTTTTTTTTTTTTTTTTGTTTTTTTGCATTTTTTTTTTTTTTTTTTGCTTTTTTTTTTTTTTTTTTTGCATTTTTTTTTTTTTTTTTTTTTGCATTTTTTTTTTTTTTTGCATTTTTTAGTGTTTTTTTTTGCATTTTTTTTTTTGCATTTTTTTGTGTTTTTTTTGCATTTTTTTTTTTTTTTTTGCATTTTTGGTATTTTTTTTGCATTTTTTTTTTTTTTGCATTTTTTTTTTTTTGCTTTTTTTTTTGCATTTTTGTGTTTTTTTTGGCATTTTTTTTTTTTTTTTTTGCATTTTTTTTTTTTTTTTTTGCATTTTTTTTTTGCATTTTTTTTTTTTTGTGTTTTTTTTTGCATTTTTTTGTGGTTTTTTTGCATTTTTTTGTGGTTTTTTTGCATTTTTTTTTGCATTTTTTTGTGTTTTTTTGGCATTTTTTTTTTTTTTTTTGCATTTTTTTTTTTTTGCATTTTTTTGTGGTTTTTTTGCATTTTTTTTGCATTTTTTTGTGTTTTTTTTGCATTTTTTTTTTTTTTTTTGCATTTTTTTTTTTTTGCATTTTTTTTTTTTTATGCATTTTTTTTTTTTTTTTGCATTTTTGTGTTTTTTTTGCATTTTTGTGTTTTTTTTGCATTTTTTGTTGTTTTTTTTGCATTTTTTTGTGTTTTTTTTTTTTTTTTTTGTGTTTTTTTTTGCATTTTTTTTTTTTGCATTTTTTTGTGTTTTTTTTGCATTTTTTTGTGTTTTTTTGCATTTTTTTTTTTTTTTTTTTTTCATTTTTTTTTTTTTTTTGCATTTTTTTTTTTGCATTTTTTTGTTTTTTTTTGCATTTTTTTGCATTTTTTTTGCATTTTTTGCGTTTTTTTGCATTTTTTTGTGTATTTTTTATTTTTTTTTGCATTTTTTTGTGTTTTTTTTGCATTTTTTTGTGGTTTTTTTTGCATTTTTTTTTTGCATTTTTTTGTGTTTTTTTTGCATTTTTTTGCATTTTTTTTGCATTTTTTTTTTTGCATTTTTTTTGCATTTTTTTGTGTTTTTTTTTTGCATTTTTTTTTTTTTTTTTTGCATTTTTTTTTTTTTTGCATTTTTGTGTTTTTTTTTGCATTTTTTTGTGGTTTTTTTGCATTTTTTTTGTGGTTTTTTTGCATTTTTTTTTGCATTTTTTTGTGTTTTTTTGGCAATTTTTTTTTTTTTTTTTTGCATTTTTTTTTTTTTTTTGCATTTTTTTTTTTTGCATTTTTGTGTTTTTTTTGCATTTTTTTTTTTTTTTTGGCATTTTTTTGTGTTTTTTTTGCATTTTTTAGTGGTTTTTTTGCATTTTTTTGTGTTTTTTTGCATTTTTTTTTTTTTTTTTATGCATTTTTTTTTTTTTTTTTGCATTTTTTTGTGTTTTTTTGGCAATTTTTTGTGGTTTTTTTGCATTTTTTTTGTGTTTTTTTTGCATTTTTTTGTGTTTTTTTTGCATTTTTTTTTTTTTTGCTTTTTTTTTTTTTTTTTTGCTTTTTTTTTTTTTTGCATTTTTGTGTTTTTTTTTTGCATTTTTTGTTGTTTTTTTTGCATTTTTTTGTGTTTTTTTTGCATTTTTTTGTGGTTTTTTTTGCATTTTTTTTTTTTGCATTTTTTTGTGTTTTTTTTGCATT
>JAKRKW010000066.1:0-17500 GCA_023566125.1 Zingel zingel
GGACGCAACCAAGGATCCCCCCCTAGCACCAACAGACGGAGCAGCTTCCACCCAGCCGGCCTGCAGCTGTCACCACCTCACAGACCCAGCCCCCATCACCCTCCACCACCTCACAAACCCAGCCCCCATCACCCTACACCACCTCACAGACCCAGCCCCCATCACCCTCCACCACCTCACAGACCCAGCCCACACCCTGCCAGGCCCCATCACCCTCCACCTTCTTATGCACAAGGCAGCCACCCTAACCCCAGGACCAGACCCGCCCCACCCTTATTCCCCAGGCCTCACCCTGGACCCCACCCTGCTGGCCCAGCGCAACACCACCCTCAGCACCCGGGGCAGAGGAGCTATGCTGAGACACTCGCACCAACCAGTGCTAGCACCCCTGCAGACCTGGGGGAGATCAAACACCTGCTCAGTCTCATATGCTCCAGACTGATCAGCTAAGTGGGACTCTAAGGTGTCATAACCACTATTCTTATTCTTAGAAGAATAACATGTTTTTATAACAGTCTCAAGTGTTATAAGTTGATCTACTATCCACTTTTAATTAGGGCTGTTTTGTCTTAAGTAGTTCATCGACTATTCAATTCAGGTCTTAAATTATAAGGCTATCATTACCATTATTATTATTATTATTATTATTATTATTTTATTTTAACTTATTTATTTCTATTTACTCTTTAGCTTCCAGTGCATGAGTTAGCCTTTTTCTTATTGGTCATTACTTAAAAATGAAGACTACATCTCTTGCAACACAATAATTCATAATTTGTTTCGGTCTCTCATATAAAAACTAAACCCTTTGCCTAACCATAACCCTGTAACTCATCTGCAAGTAGCTAAACGGAAGATACCATTTAGAAAATTTATTATATTACTACTTAAATCAAGGACAGCCCTACCTCTCATTTATTACTTATTACTGTAGGTTTATCTCTTTTTAAAACTGTATTTGTATTTGCTAACAATGAAGCCATTTACTGTCTCCATGTGGAACATTCAGGGCCTTAACTCTTCATTGTCTGGATGTAAAAGTGAAACCCCTGAATTCAAAGACAACACCAAAGACATAGACATCATCATCCTCCAAGAGACCTGGTGTCGACCCGGCTCTGTCACGCACTGCCCCCCAAACTACAGAGAAATCCTGCTGTCATCAGTCAAACTCCCTACTGTTAAAAGAGGGAGGGACTCAGGAGGGATTATTATCTGGTACAAAGATGAAATATCAAAGTACATCACCCCTATAAAATATGAACGCTCACACATTTGGCTTAAAATAAAACAAGACATCACTAACCCTCCGACAGACATATTCCTGTGTGCTGTATACATTCCCCCTAGTGACTCTCCATACTATGATGAAGACATATTCCCCCTTCTCCATGAGCAGATCTGCAGCTTCCAGGCCCAGGGAAGTGTGCTAATCTGTGGAGACCTGAACGCACGTACTGGCTCTCTCCCCGACTACAACACAGAGCTAGGTAACAGTCATATATTTGGACACAACTATCCACAAAACAGAACTAACCTCCCTCGTTCCAACTGTGACGCCCAGGTCAATAAGAACGGCAAAGAGTTACTGCAGCTCTGTCAAAGCCTGGGTCTGTACATCGTCAATGGTAGGCTACGAGGAGACTCTTTAGGTAGGAATACTTTTTGCTCACCTCTTGGCAACAGCACCGTTGATTACATGGTAACAGATATAGACCCTTTCTCTCTCAGTGCATTCACAGTTAAACCATTGACCCCTCTGTCTGACCACAGCCAAATTACTGTGTTTCTCAGAAGGTCAGTGACCAACAACACCACCCCCCCACAGCCCAGTAAGCTGTTTAATATCAGGAAATCCTACAGATGGGCCGAAAACAGCACAGAAGAGTTCCAGAGAGCAATCAACTCACCCGAAATTCAAACACTACTAGATACCTTTCTGGACACCACATATGTACACAGTCAAGAAGGCATAAATAATGCAGTTAGACATGTCAATCACATCATCATTCAAACTGCAAAAAAATCACAATTGAAATTATCCAAAAATAAACCTAAGAATCCCAAAGATGATAGTTGGTTTGACAAAGAATGTAAAGAAATTAGACAAAATGTTAGGCGATTATCTAACCAAAAACACAGAGATCCAGGAAATGTAGACTTACGCCTTCTTTACTGTGCCACACTTAAACACTACAAACGTACACTCAGAATCAAAAAAGCACAACACACACACAAACAACTGACATTAATTGAGGAGTCCATAAATACAAACCAATTCTGGGAAAAATGGAAAAACCTTAAAAAATCCAAACCTGTAGAACTGGCGATACAGAATGGAGACATATGGGTTGGCCATTTTGAAACACTCTATGAGCTAATACCAAGGAACCCAGACCCAAATCAAAACCAAATAATAATTAAACTGAAAGAACTAGAATTGGCTTTAAAAGACAACCAGAATCCTCTCGACTCCCCCATTAATGAACAGGAACTAAGAGACAAACTCCGGGCACTAAAACCCCAAAAAGCCAGCGGGCTCGACGGCATCATGAACGAGATGCTGAAATACACCAGCCCACAATTCCAATTGGCCGTTCTGAAACTCTTTAATTTGATTCTGAGTGTAGGTTACTTCCCTGACATCTGGAATCACGGTCTCATCACACCCATATACAAATCTGGAGATACATCTGACCCAAATAATTACCGAGGCATCTGTGTGAACAGTAATCTGGGGAAGCTCCTTTGTAGCATCATCAACTCCAGACTCATAAACTTCCTTACCGAACACAATGTCTTGAGTAAAAGTCAAATTGGATTTGTACCAAAACACCGTACTTCAGATCATATTTACACCCTAC
Organism: Zingel zingel; assembly: GCA_023566125.1. NCBI lineage: Eukaryota > Metazoa > Chordata > Actinopteri > Perciformes > Percidae > Zingel > Zingel zingel. The sequence continues at coordinate 2,865 of JAKRKW010000066.1, forward strand.
ACTCCCTGATACACAAACATGTTCACCAAAGCAATAACAAAATCTTTGCATGCTTCATAGATTTCAAAAAGGCATTCGACTCTATTTGGCACAGTGGTCTATTCTACAAAGTTATTGAATCTGGTGTAGGGGGTAAAACATATGACATCATTAAATCAATGTACACTAACAATAAGTGCAGTATTAAACTTGGAAACAAGAGAACAACATTCTTCTGTCAGAAGCGTGGAGTGAGACAGGGCTGCTGTTTGAGTCCCACTCTATTCAACATCTATATTAACCAGCTGGCCACCATCCTAGAGACATCAGCAGCACCTGGTCTCACTCTACACGACTCTGAGATCAAGTTCCTGCTCTATGCAGATGACCTGGTTCTGCTGTCCCCTACAGAACAGGGCTTACAGCACAACCTGGACCTGCTGGAGCAGTACTGCCAGACCTGGGCCCTGGCAGTAAACACCCAAAAGACAAAGATAATGACTTTTCAGAAAAGATCCAGATCTAAAGGAAACACTTACAGCTTCACATTAGGAAAATATACGTTAGACCACTGTACAGATTATAATTATTTAGGACTGAAAATAAGTTCCACTGGAAGTTTTAACCCAGCAATAATGGAGCTGAGAGAGAAAGCACGCAGGGCATTTTATGCAATAAAAAGTCAAATCTACATTAAAATCCCAATTAGAATCTGGCTCAAACTATTTGAATCTGTAATAGAACCAATCCTCCTCTACGGTAGTGAGGTGTGGGGTCCTATTTCCTACCAGAATTCAGCCCATTTGGACAAAAACCCAGTTGAAATCCTGCACCTAGAGTTCTGTAAAAGCATCCTACAGGTGCACAGAAAAACCACCAACAACGCCTGCAGAGCTGAATTAGGCCAATTCCCATCATTCATCAAAATTCAAAAACGTGCAATCAAATATTGGCTACATCTAAAAAACAGTGACCCCCACTCCTATCAGCAGAAAGCCCTGCAATACCAAGAGCTGAGCAAAGAGAAGAGTCCCCTCACTCAGCTGGTCCTGACGCTCAGTTCACTTCCTGACCCGATTCTGCCTCAGCACCAGTCTGGGAACCAACCAATCAGAGTTAACCAAATTATAACACAACAGAAACTAAACTACATCACCAGTTGGACCATACAAACAAAAGCACAAAGCAAAATGCAGTGCTATCTGTCCCTAAAGAGAGAGTATAGTGTGGCAGACTACCTGACCACAGTTACTGATCTCAAACTAAGAACTACGTTGACCAAGTACAGACTCAGTGAGCACGACCTGGCCATCGAGACAGGTCGCTACAAACAATCATGGCTTCCCAAAGAGGAGCGCTTCTGCCAGCTATGCAAGAGAGACAAAGTCGAGACGGAGCTGCATTTCCTGACAGAATGCACAGAACTGCAGCCAATCAGAACTAAATATTTCCCCAAATTCAAACACAAACACCCTACATTTGACGTATTAACCAACATCAATAAAATGCCGATCCTACTGGGAGAACACCCAGAGAGCTGCAGTCTAGCAGCAGAATATGTCTTTACCTGCCACACTTTGAGGAACAGTGAGTGACCCCCCCCCCCCCACACACACACACACACACACACACACACACACACACACACACACACACTGTAATATTCTTGTTTTCATGTTGTTGCTGATATCCATCAGTTTTGTTCATATTGTTACATTATGATGAATGTTATCTTAATTCTTAATTCTAAATTCTTAATTCTATTGTCTGCATCCTGCTGGACTACTGGATGTTAATGTGTAACATGTCTCCCTGTTTATGTGCTTTAGCAATACTGTATGTCAATATGGTCATGCTAATAAAGCCTCTTTGAATTTGAATTTGAATTTGAGAGAGAGAGAGGTGCTAACGTTAGCTTAAATAAAGCTAGAGAAAGAACAGAACTGTCCAATCTGAGGTTTCTGTTGCAGGACTGAAGTCCAGATGGGACGTACCTTTCCTCTGCGTGGCGTCCTCTTCCCGCACCAGCTGTCCCAGCGCGGGGACGCTGACATCACCGGTCATCAGCCGCACGCTGCAGACCAGGTCCGCTGCGGTCCGGATCTCCAGCACGGAAGCGTCAATGGCGTTGGACAAACCGTAGAACAGAGGAACCACCAGCGGAGAGCTGCCCAGCTGCACCACGCCAGAGCCTGAGTCCACCACCCGCACCGGCAGAACCAGCGTCTCCACCCACGTGTCCCGGGACGTGAACCTGCTCACGGACAGCGTTCGGGGATGCAAGAAGAACGTGCTGTCGTTTATTGCCATTTCTTTTTAAACCAATCACAATCGTCTTGGGCGGGGCTGAGCGCCTAGCGGAGCCTCAGGAAGGAACTTGTTTTGGTGGAACATGTGTACGTTTGAAAGTAGTTGCACACCAACGCTCTGCACGTGCACGAAACGTAATTCGTCTCCATACCAGCAGGCGGCGCTACTCTGTATTATTTCCCAGAAAATGAAAACCGGCAGCTGATTGGACGAACGCGTCACGTGGGTCTGGTCGTTCAGAATCCGATCTCATATTGGACTAAAATAGTTCACCGTAACGTGTTCCTGAGAACATGTTAAGAGAGGAATAGGCCGTGCAGTCGCTGAATCTGTCTTCATTTCAGATCAACAGTTTAAAAGAGACTCTATCACACTCATTCTGCTCGCCATTTCCGGGTGAGTCCCGACTGCCCTGTCTCCGACTGAGCATGTCGGGTCGGCCCAAATGAAGGCCGACGGCTCCTCCACGGGACACACCGAACAGACTCGAGTCACCGACCTCGCCAGACTGTCCAACGGCCGATTATCGGGTTGGTGTGTCAGCGCCATTTGTCGTGCAACAGAGAACTCAGATTGGACAGATAGTCTAGCTAGCTGTCTGGATTTACCCTGCAGAGATCTGAGGAGCAGTTAACCATAGTCCTCACACATCCACCGGAGGTTAGAACGCCAACACAAAGGAAGGTAACGGACATCTGACTATGTGGACTATGGTCCAACTATCTGTCCAATCTGTTGCACGACTAAAACTACTTCTGAACGTCCACATGTTCCACCAGTTCCTTCCTGAGGCTATTTAGCAGAGGCACCGTGGCTCCGTCCGGAGCTTAGCCCCGCCCACGACGATCGTGATTGGTTTAAATAAATGACAATAAACCAGAGCAGGTTGTCCTCCCATCCAGGAATGCTGTGCGGACTAGCCCAGACCTTCCTTTGCAGAGCTGTGGAGGAAGGTCTGGCAATGTGAGACTAGTTGCTAACTGACCTGTAGACTCTTAGCATGACTGTGTCCTCGTCCAGCAGAGGACTTCCATCGTGGACATATTTCACCTCGTTCTCCAGGAAGCTGCAGTCAAACACCTGCAAACAGAAAACCAAACAACAACTTGCTTTTTAGGTATTCTGATTGGTGTGTTTGCATTAAAGTCTCTAAAATTCCAAATAACTGAACTAAGAAGACGTCTCTAATCTGAAGTTGTGTCACCACAACATGATGCCGACGGTCTACACGTTTTGCAGACGATTGGTCCTTTTCTATCAGCTTATATGTCGCCTAACACAAGTGTTTGGTAAGTTTCCTACTCCAGTCAGACACTTTGTTAGCCTAGAAATCTAGACCACCCTAGCGGCAGCAAATGTAATGTGCAGCCAGAGTCAGTCTAGCAACTCTCCGTTGGCTTGCGAGCTGGAAAAACCAAGCTCTGGTCAGGCCAATCACATCGTGTATAGAGTGGGTGGGCGGGGCTTATGGCTGCTGCTGCTGGTGAACAGCGGTCTCTGGAATCGGCTTTGGCCGCGACTCTGGAAGACTTGGAGTTCAGCTTTTCTTTGAGACAAGAACAAAGAACGGCACTGAAGTCATTCTTAAAAAAGGAAGATGTGTTCGGAGTTTAAAGTTGAATCTATCAGCTAGCGTTGCTCTGATTGGTTGTAGCGCTATCCTATTGCGTGCAGAGGGAATTTGAAAGACAACCGTTTATCCCGCCCCTCGGATTGAGCCCAGCCAATGATGAGTTCCCAGACCCAACATCTGGATGTGGGTCTGGCTTGTCCCACACCCCTATGGTCCCACAGCCCAATGGTCCCACAGCCCTATGGTCCCACAGCCCAATGGTCCCACAGCCCTATGGTCCCACAGCCCAATGTTCCCACAGCTCTATGTTCCCACAGCTCTATGTTCCCACAGCCCTATGTTCCCAAAGCCCTATGTTCCCACAACCCTATGTTCCCACAGCCCTATGTTCCCACAACCCTATGTTCCCACAGCCCAATGGTCCCACGGCACAATGTTCCCAAAGCCCTATGTTCCCACAGCCATATGGTCCCACGGCCCTATGTTCCCACAGCCCAATGGTCCCACGGCCCTTATCCAGTAGCAATGGGCAACATATGGAATGTAACCCTAACCCTAACATGGGGCCTAATATAAAGAAAAATCTTCGAAATGTGGGAACATAGGGCTGTGGGACCATAGGTCTGTGGGACCATAGGACTGTGGGACCATAGGGCTGTAGGAGCATAGGGCTGTGGGAACATAGGGCTGTGGGACCATTGGGCTGTGGGGCCATTGGGCTGTGGGACCATAGGACTGTGGGACCATTGGGCTGTAGGAGCATAGGGCTGTGGGAACATAGGGCTGTGGGACCATTGGGCCGTGGGACCATTGGGCTGTAGGAGCATAGGGCTGTGGGACCATAGGACTGTGGGACCATAGGACTGTGGGAACATAGGGCTGTGGGACCATTGGGCTGTAGGAGCATAGGGCTGTGGGACCATAGGACTGTGGGACCATTGGGCTGTAGGAGCATAGGGCTGTGGGAACATAGGGCTGTGGGACCATTGGGCTGTGGGACCATAGGTCTGACCCCATTATTCAGCTGCCTGTGGGAACATTGGGCTGTGGGAACATAGGGCTGTGGGACCATTGGGCTGTGGGACCATAGGTCTGACCCCATTATTCAGCTGCCTGTGGGAACATTGGGCTGTGGGAACATAGGGCTGTGGGACCATTGGGCTGTGGGACCATAGGTCTGACCCCATTATTCAGCTGCCTGTGGGAACATTGGGCTGTGGGAACATAGGGCTGTGGGAACATAGGTCTGTGGGACCATTGGGCTGTGGGAACATAGGGCTGTGGGAACATAGGTCTGTGGGACCATTGGGCTGTGGGACCATTGGGCTGTGGGACCATTGGGCTGTGGGACCATAGGTCTGTGGGACCATTGGGCTGTGGGACCATAGGTCTGTGGGACCATAGGTCTGACCCCATTATTCAGCTGCCTGTGGGAACATTGGGCTGTGGGAACATAGGGCTGTGGGAACATTGGGCTGTGGGACCATTGGGCTGTGGGACCATAGGACTGTGGGACCATTGGGCTGTGGGAACATAGGGCTGTGGGACCATTGGGCTGTGGGAACATAGGGCTGTGGGACCATAGGTCTGTGGGACCATTGGGCTGTGGGACCATAGGACTGTGGGACCATAGGTCTGTGGGACCATTGGGCTGTGGGACCATTGGGCTGTGGGAACATAGGGCTGTGGGACCATTGGGCTGTGGGAACATAGGGCTGTGGGACCATAGGTCTGTGGGACCATAGGGCTGTGGGACCATAGGTCTGTGGGACCATTGGGCTGTGGGACCATTGGGCTGTGGGAACATAGGGCTGTGGGACCATAGGTCTGACCCCGTTATTTCAGCTGCCTGTGGGAACCCAGCATGTCTCTGTAACTACAGCAGGTGTATAACACTCACCTGTGGAGTCAGCCTCCCGACTCGCTGAGTGACAGGTTCGTTCATCACCACCTCCACCTTACAGTCTGCAGTCGCATCCACGCTGATCTTCAGCTCCTTCTCCGTGACGAACACGGACCGGCCCCTCGTCACCTCCACGCCCGAGTTCACCACAACCAAACTCCCGCTGCAGACCCCCGCCAACGCCAGCAGCAACAACAACGCGCTGACAGCGGCCATTTCAGATCAGCGAGGGCCTTTGTCGCACACGTTCGGGCAAAAAGTTGTTTCTGAAGCAAAGTGAGCTGAGCATCGGGAACTTTCCATTCAGTCTGCCTCGACCAACATCTTCTTTTCAACCTGCGGAGAGAGTATAACAAACTTTTTCCTAAGTCTCGATCAGCTTTTTTGGCCCACCGATCCCAATCCGATTTCTCAAATATTCCCGATCTTATACTTGTATTTGCCGATATATCGGAGCTGCACACTTTTTTATTTTCTGTCCGTACGTGACTTTATCGGTCCGTGATATTCTGACCGATCAGTCAACAAAGATGCCCGTATCGGCTCCGATCCGAACATCCCTGCTAGGCCTTCACGATTCGGGGAAAAATATGAATCACGATTTTTTTTAGCATATAATTGATATCACGATTCTATGCCACGATTTTTGTCTTACGAAGTGAAATGTTTACTGCACACATGAAACAAAGGAGCCGACACTTTCCATGGAAAGTTTAGCTGGGGAATTTTGGAAACATTCCCATTTGGAAACTTTCATGGGAATTAACGGGAATTAACGGGAATTAACGGGAATTAACGGGAATAAATGGGAATTAACAGGAATTAACAGGAATAAATGGGAATAAACAGGAATTAACGGGAATTAACGGGAATTAACGGGCATTAACGGGAATTAACGGGAATTAACGGGAATTAACGGGCATTAACGGGCATTAACAGGAATAAATGGGAATTAACAGGAATAAATGGGAATAAACTGGATATTTTTTATAATATTGCTTTCCATGGAAAGTTTAGCTGGGGAATTTTGGAAACATTCCCATTTGGAAACTTTCATGGGAATTAACGGGAATTAATGGGAATTAACAGGCATTAACAGGAATAAATGGGAATTAACAGGAATAAATGGGAATAAATGGGAATTAACAGGAATAAATGGGAATAAACAGGAATTAATGGGAATAAATGGGAATTAACGGGAATTAACAGGCATTAACAGGAATAAATGGGAATTAACGGGAATTAACGGGAATTAACGGGCATTAACAGGAATAAATGGGAATTAACAGGAATAAATGGGAATAAACTGGATATTTTTAATAATATTGCTTTCCATGGAAAGTTTAGCTGGGGAATTTTGGAAACATTCCCATTTGGGAACTTTCATGGGAATTAATGGGAATTAACAGGCATTAACAGGAATAAATGGGAATTAACAGGAATAAATGGGAATTAACAGGAATAAATGGGAATAAACAGGAATTAATGGGAATAAATGGGAATTAACAAGAATAAATGGGAATTAACAGGAATAAATGGGAATAAACAGGAATTAATGGGAATTAACTGGATATTTTTAATAATATTGCTTTCCATGGAAAGTTTAGCTGGGGAATTCCAATTTAGAAACTTTCATGGGAATTAACTAGCCTGACATCGTCATACTCAGATTCTAGTCAGAATGTGACTAGAACTTCCCGACCTCGAATGTTGTGACCGGGGCGAAATTCGGCTGGCATCCAGGCTAGGAATTAACAGGAATTAATAGGAATGAACTGGACATTTTTAATATTGCTTTCCATGGAAAGTTTAGCTGGGGAATTTTGGAAACATTCCAATTTTGATTTACTATGGTTAGTGGGCTATACAATTAACACACATAGGTTATAATAGCAATGGGTTATGTATTACCCCGCCCCCCCCCCCCCCCCCCAAAAAAAAAAAAACTACATTTAAGTTCCCTGTTATAGACTAACAGTATTATAACAAGCAATATTAAAAATATCCAGTTTATTCCCATTAATTCCTGTTTATTCCCATTTATTCCTGTTAATTCCCATTTATTCCTGTTAATTCCCATTTATTCCTGTTAATTCCCATGGAAAGTTTCCAACTTTGAAAATTCCCGGAATTTAGCAACCCTAACCATAACAAAACAAAACAAATTGGCAGTACCAAACATAGACATATAAAACATTGAACTAAATATGGCCCTGATACAGGCTCTATCTGAACTAAATATGGCCCTGATACAGGCTCTATCTGGACTAAATATGGCTCTGATACAGGCTCTATCTGGACTAAATATGGCCCTGATACAGGCTCTATCTGGACTAGATATGGCCCTTATACAGGCTCCATCTGAACTAAATATGGCCCTGATACAGGCTCTATCTGAACTAAATATGGCCCTGATACAGGCTCTATCTGGACTAAATATGGCCCTGATACAAGCTCTATCTGGACTAAATATGGCCCTGATACAGGCTCCATCCGAACTAAATATGGCCCTGATACAGGCTCCATCCGAACTAAATATGGCGCTGATACAGGCTCTAGCTGAACTAAGTATGGCCCTGATACAGGCTCTATCTGAACTAAATATGGCCCTGATACAGGCTCCATCTGAACTAAATATGGCCCTGATACAGGCTCCATCTGAACTAAATATGGCCCTGATACAGGCTCTATCTGAACTAAATATGGCCCTGATACAGGCTCTATCTGTACTAGATATGGCCCTGATACAGGCTCTATCTGGACTAAACATGGCCCTGATACAGGCTCTATCTGGACTAAACATGGCCCTGATACAGGCTCTATCTGGACTAAATATGGCCCTTGATACAGGCTCTATCTGTACTAGATATGGCCCTGATACAGGCTCTATCTGGACTAAACATGGCCCTGATACAGGCTCTATCTGGACTAAACATGGCCCTGATACAGGCTCTATCTGGACTAAATATGGCCCTGATACAGGATCTATCTGGACTAAACATGGCCCTGATACAGGCTCTATCTGAACTAAACATGGCCCTGATACAGGCTCTATCTGAACTAAATATGGCCCTGATACAGGCTCTATCTGAACTAAATATGGCCCTGATACAGGCTCTATCTGAACTAAATATGGCCCTGATACAGGCTCCATCCGAACTAAATATGGCCCTGATACAGGCTCCATCCGAACTAAATATGGCGCTGATACAGGCTCTAGCTGAACTAAGTATGGCCCTGATACAGGCTCTATCTGAACTAAATATGGCCCTGATACAGGCTCCATCTGAACTAAATATGGCCCTGATACAGGCTCCATCTGAACTAAATATGGCCCTGATACAGGCTCTATCTGAACTAAATATGGCCCTGATACAGGCTCTATCTGAACTAAATATGGCCCTGATACAGGCTCTATCTGAACTAAATATGGCCCTGATACAGGCTCTATCTGTACTAGATATGGCCCTGATACAGGCTCTATCTGGACTAAACATGGCCCTGATACAGGCTCTATCTGGACTAAACATGGCCCTGATACAGGCTCTATCTGGACTAAATATGGCCCTGATACAGGCTCTATCTGGACTAAACATGGCCCTTATACAGGCTCTATCTGAACTAAACATGGCCCTGATACAGGCTCTATCTGAACTAAATATGGCCCTGATACAGGCTCTGAACTAAATATGGCCCTGATACAGGCTCTATCTGGACTAAATATGGCCCTGATACAGGCTCCATCCGAACTAAATATGGCCCTGATACAGGCTCCATCCGAACTAAATATGGCGCTGATACAGGCTCTAGCTGAACTAAGTATGCCCCTGATACAGGCTCTATCTGAACTAAATATGGCCCTGATACAGGCTCTATCTGAACTAAATATGGCCCTGATACAGGCTCCATCTGAACTAAATATGGCCCTGATACAGGCTCCATCTGAACTAAATATGGCCCTGATACAGGCTCTATCTGAACTAAATATGGCCCTGATACAGGCTCTATCTGAACTAAATATGGCCTTGATACAGGCTCTATCTGTACTAGATATGGCCCTGATACAGGCTCTATCTGGACTAAACATGGCACTGATACAGGCTCTATCTGGACTAAACATGGCCCTGATACAGGCTCTATCTGGACTAAACATGGCCCTGATACAGGCTCTATCTGAACTAAACATGGCCCTGATACAGGCTCTATCTGAACTAAATATGGCCCTGATACAGGCTCTATCTGAACTAAATATGGCCCTGATACAGGCTCTATCTGAACTAAATATGGCCTTGATACAGGCTCTATCTGTACTAGATATGGCCCTGATACAGGCTCTATCTGGACTAAACATGGCACTGATACAGGCTCTATCTGGACTAAACATGGCCCTGATACAGGCTCTATCTGGACTAAACATGGCCCTGATACAGGCTCTATCTGAACTAAACATGGCCCTGATACAGGCTCTATCTGAACTAAATATGGCCCTGATACAGGCTCTATCTGAACTAAATATGGCCCTGATACAGGCTCTATCTGAACTAAATATGGCCCTGATACAGGCTCTATCTGGACTAAATATGGCCCTGATACAGGCTCTATCTGAACTAAATATGGCCCTTATACAGGCTCTATCTGAACTAAATATGGCCCTGATCAGGCTCTATCTGGACTAAATATGGCCCTTATACAGGCTCTATCTGAACTAAATATGGCCCTGATACAGGCTCTATCTGGACTAAATATGGCCCTGATACAGACTCTATCTGAACTAAATATGGCCCTGATCAGGCTCTATCTGGACTAGATATGGCCCTGATACAGGCTCTATCTGGACTAAATATGGCCCTGATACAGGCTCTATCTGGACTAAATATGGCCCTGATACAGGCTATATCTGGACTCCTTGAACGTGTCTTTACATAATTAAAACATATTAATGTTAATGTAAAATGCTTTCAATAAATGAATTGAAGGAGAAAAATAAATAAATAATTAAAAAAGTAATTAAAGTAAAATCGTGAACAGAGTGAATCGAGATTGCGATTTTATAACGATTTATCGTGCATGCCTAATCCTTACTTCGTCCCTCAACACAGAATCTGATAATGTTCAAAATACTTACAACACAAACTCCTGAACAGCGCCGAACTTTCTCCAACGCTACCATCCACCCTCTAAAGCTACTGCAGTAACATCAGCTGCTCAGCTCTAAATCCCTACGACTGCCCCAAGCAAACGCCAAGACTCTCTCTAAATTCTCTAGCTCCAGAAACTCCCAGCATGCAGCTGGACAGCCCTGCTTCTTTCACCCCCGCTGGTGCACACACACACACACACACACACACACACACACACACACACACACACACTTCCAACCGGAAGACTCTTTCACCCTTCATTTCACTTCAAAACTAAAGCCCACTGCAGGAAACAAGGGGTTAATCTGTGTGACCCTGCAGAGGTGCTGGAAGTGGCATGGGATGGGGGGACGGGGGGACGGGGGGGTGTTTTTTAGGATCAAAGCAGGGCACCAACTAGAGCCGGCGTGTCACTTCCCATCCAGCCAGACGAGCGTCGGTTCGTTAGTGTGAGGTTTCAGCTGGATGTGACTGAGCCTCACAGTGGAAACAGACCGTGCACGGTCTGTGTGTGAGACACCTTTTTTACTGCACGACATTCATCGGACAGCTTTAGTTACTAGTTACTTTACATGAATTACAACATTACAACATTACAACGTTACAACATTACAACATTACAACATTACAACGTTACAACATTACAACGTTACAACGTTACAACATTACAACATTACAACGTTACAACGTTACAACATTACAAACGTTACAACGTTACAACGTTACAACATTACAACGTTACAACGTTACAACGTTACAACGTTACAGTAAACTAGCAAACATTATATCGGCCTCAACAAGTCCAGCTGAGATGATTAGACCATTACACACACAACTGGTTGGAGAGACAGAGAGAGAGAGAGAGAGAGAGAGAGAGAGAGGGAGAGAGAGAGAGAGAGAGAGAGAGAGAGGGAGAGAGAGAGAGACAGAGAGAGAGAGAGAGAGACAGAGAGAGAGAGAGAGAGAGAGAGAGAGAGAGAGACAGAAAGAGAGACAGAGAGAGAGAGAGAGAAAGAGAGAGACAGAGAGAGAGAGAGAGAGAGAGAGACAGAAAGAGAGAGACAGAGAGAGAGAGAGAGACAGAAAGAGAGAGAGACAGAAAGAGACACAGAGAGAGAGAGAGAGAGAGAGAGAGAGAGAGACAGAAAGGGAGAGAAAGAGAGAGAGACAGAGAGAGAGAGACAGAAAGGGAGAGAAAGAGAGAGAGACAGAGATAGAGAGAGAGAGAGACAGATAGAGAGAGACAGAAAGGCAGAGAAAGAGAGAGAGACAGAGAGAGAGAGACAGAAAGGGAGAGAAAGAGAGAGAGACAGAGAGAGACAGCGAGAGAGAGAGACACAAACTGTTTGGATCATTTACACTTTCTAAAACGTGAGGATTTTACTTTTAACTTACAGACTTTTGAAGTAACATTTTTAATGCAGGACTTTTAATTGTATTTCTACAGTGTGGTATTAGTACTGTATACTCCTCGATATACCATGCACGGTAGCGCATGTAAGACATGAGCTGTGCTCGAACTCTTAGCTAAAATAATAATACTTGTGTGTGCTTTTAAAAATAAAAGCACACACAAGTCAAATAATTTCCACAAAGTTGTCATTTTAAGTAGTTCTGATAATGCTCCAATGCTTGTTCACCTGCGAGTTCATCTCTTTAACCGTCCGTAAGTGAGTATATCTGTTCTAGGGATGCACCCAATCCAGCGTTCGGCTTCAGATTGGGCTGAATATTAGGCTTTTTGACGGGGTTGGGTAGAATCTTGTCCCACCGAACTGAACCCTACGCTCGCACTACGCAACCCGGTCTCACACCAGTTCGTGAAAAGTCACGTTATTTTAAATTATTGATATGTGTACAGGTCACGAATTTCGACCGTTAGCATTTCACGAACTGCCACGGGGATATTAAACGGCACACGCCCGCGACAACAACGGGACGGACCGCCACAAGGGGATGCGTTCCCCGGGCGCAGGGACACGATCCGTGGTCTCTGTGGCACGCAACAACGGGGACATGAAACGCCGCAACAACGGGACGGTTGAGGTTAGGAAAAAAAAGAACTGGGAAAGGAACCGTCACACGCCGGACACGCCGACAGCAACGGGACAGTTGTGGTTAATAACGCGGAAAGGAACTGCAACACGCGGGACGCCGTCCCCGCTCTCCGGGGTGAAAGTCCTGCAACACGCGGGACGCCGTCCCCGCTCTCCGGGGTGAAAGTCCTGCAACACGCGGGACGCCGTCCCCGCTCTCCGGGGTGAAAGTCCCGCAACACGCGGGACGCCGTCCCCGCTCTCCGGGGTGAAAGTCCCGCAACACGCGGGACGCCGTCCCCGCTCTCCGGGGTGAACGTCCCGTGTTGTTTGACCCGTCCTCCCCCCCGACCAACCTCCCTACGCCGATCTTTGGCTTCTAATACTACTCCCTACCGTTGGCGTGCTGTGATCACCAAATATGCTTCCCATTTAAATACATTACATTATAATTCGTAATCACTACACGAAACAAACGACATATTCGTGTCCTGTTCACGAATCAATAGATTCAATAACGGGACCGTTTCACGAACTGCCGTGAGACCGGGCTGCACTACGCGCGCTACGCTGGTCGCCGTGATGTCGGCGCCGTTGATTACGGGAAGGTGTTAACGTAGGTGGAGCGTTCAATGCAGCAGGCTGTGAGGAAGTGGAAATGGAACTGGTGAGCAGAAAAAGTGATGTTTGGCAGCACTTTCAGTCAAAAGAAGGCCGTTCAAGTCCAGCTACATGTTCAATCTGCAATGCTGATTAGTCTGGTGGTGGCGAGGACCCTAAACAATACACAACATCACCGCTGTTACAACATCTGGTATCAAACATCTGGAAGAAGACGAGTTGTGATGAAGGAATCTACAGACAGCAGCCAGAATGCAGTAACTTCAGGTACGGCAAAGGAAGGACAGTCCCTGCTGACTTCATTCATGTGTTGACTGAGTTCATGGACTGAGGATGGGAGGAGGGTTCAGGTATTCGGTTTCAGATTTGGCAAAATCTTAACCAGTGGAATTGGTTTTCAGCCAAACCCCAAAAAATCTAGATTTGGTGCATCCTAATGTGTTCATAGGTACGTTTATTTGTATGTAGGTTAAGTTTCTCTCTTTATAAGTGCGTGTATCTGTCTGCACCTATAGTTTGTCTGTTAATACAGTAAGTTTAGCTGTCCGCTAACCTGCCTAACACAGGTTAGCACACTGGAAAAAGCCTTTGTGCAATAACGTTTTTACTAGACAGATAACAGAGAAATGCCTCCACAGAGGAATTTACTTTCAAATCTCACCTGCACACAGCCTGAGGATTGGCGCCTTGTCTCAGCAGCGTTGGATCCAAACAGCAGGATGTGCTGTTAACTCATCCAACAGCTGTTGCGACTGCTGGAAGTGACTCACCGCTGCTGAATGGGAACATACACTGCAGCTCTGAGGTGAACTGACACGGTTCTGAATGAAATGTGGTAATTAGCTTCAGATCTGACCGCAGTCAGACCCACACAGGTCTTTGAAGACTGATGCTGGCAGTTCCTGGACTCTGGCTGTCTTAAGCTGGTAACTGGGCCCACATTTGAATACATAAAACTGGGTTATTTTTAGTCTGAAGATACCAAGTACTACCAAGTAGTGTTTCCTTCAGCGTGTTCAGTGTTTTTTTTAACTGTCAGTTCGTACGTAAGGTTATCTGTCCGTATGTGAGTA
>JAKRKW010000066.1:22500-30000 GCA_023566125.1 Zingel zingel
TGTGTGTGTGTCTGTGTGTGTGTGTGTGTGTGTGTGTGTGTGTGTGTGTGTGTGTGTATGTGTGTGTGTGTGTGTGTGTGTCTCTGTGTGTGTGTGTCTGTGTGTGTGGGGGTGTGTGTGTGTGTGTGTGTGTGTGTGTATGTGTGTGTGTGTGTGTGTGTGTGTGTCTCTGTGTGTGTGTGTGTGTGTCTCTGTGTGTGTGTGTCTGTGTGTGTGTGTGTGTGTGTGTGTGTGTGTGTCTCTCTGTGTGTGTGTGTGTGTGTGTGTGTCTCTGTGTGTGTGTGTGTGTGTGTGTCTCTGTGTGTGTGTGTGTGTGTGTCTCTCTGTGTGTGTGTGTGTGTGTCTCTGTGTGTGTGTGTGTGTGTGTCTCTGTGTGTGTGTGTGTGTGTGTGTGTGTGTGTGTGTCTCTGTGTGTGTGTGTGTGTGTGTGTGTCTCTGTGTGTGTGTGTGTGTGTGTGTGTCTGTGTGTGTGTGTGTGTGTGTCTCTCTGTGTGTGTGTGTGTGTGTGTGTGTGTGTGTGTGTGTGTGTATGTGTGCAGTCCAAATGAGTAAAGAACAGTTAAAGGTTAAACGATCACTTTTTCATCGTTTTTTGTTGCTTTTCCCAACTTTTTGTCCTTTTTTTTTACATTTTCGGTGCTTATTTCCACATACCATATGTTCTAATCTTAAAAAAACATTGAAAACGGGTCAAATATGACCCAAGGACAACATGAGGGTTAAAGGCAGAACAGTTTTGGACACAAATATACATGTCTACACTCTATTAATTCCCTGTAAAAGCACAAACAGGATCTTGTTTTAGATTTTCAAAGTCCCCAAAGGGCACATTTGTTTCCACAGAGCTTGCAATATGCAGAACACATTATTATTTACATGCAATATTAAATATTACACTTGAAAGGACTGGAAACAGCTTCATTGTGACCCCATACATGGACACGGTTTTGAGGAGGAATTAAAAATTACAAAAGAAAAGGTAGAAAATGTTAAGACATCTCTCTGTGTGTCGTGTCCTCTGCAAAGGGAGGTCAGATATATGAAAGTTGGGTGAAGTTGAGGCGCGACTGTCACACTGGATTTACGTTTATTCGGAGGCTTCGGTGCCAGAAACGTCACTGCAGCTCTGACTGACTTCCAGCTGACCGTCCGGCGCTCTCTGATCACTTCTGACTGCTACCCTTTCCGTGGCGACTCTAGACTTGTGCCACAGCGTTTGGCCCTTTGCCCACCTCCTCCTCGGGGCCTCGGGGCCCCTGTCAGCCTGACGCCGTGACTCCTCCGCTGCCTGAAACTAATTTCCCTTCCTCACTGACCCATAATTAACACTGGGAACAGTCTGTGCTGACGAGCGGAGAGGCAGGAAAAAGAAAAACGGGGAAGAATCTTCTTTTTGTTGGCCATGAACTTGGGAGAACATTTTGTTTGTGTCGTGTTAACGGAGCGCCGGATTCTCTGGGTGTTGAATCTGCAGAAGAGAAGACGGAGACTGCAGGCCTTTCCTCTGTTGGCGGCCGACGTCTTCCAACAAAATCTGTTGGCTGGGAAAGTGAGCAACGGCCCTCGCCGTCTCGCTTTGGAAGACGGTTCAAAGCAGCCCTTTTATTCTGTGTTTACTAGAATAGAGATGTGTAAGTTTCTTTGAAATAAGTCTTGAAAAATGACTAATCGAATGAAGAAATCTTACTCAACTAAGCTTAAAGCGTAGGGATGTTGCATGGGGAGCGTGCATATGTTCCTACAGCCCTATGTTCCCACAACACAAAGACAAAATGGACACATTAGGCCCTATGTTCCCACATTTCTAAGAGAATTCTGGTCGATTTCAACCCGTTGCTCTGTTGTTTGTAAATGTGGAGAGCTGTCAGTAGCCAGAAAAACTAAAATAATCAGTGTAGCCTACAATGAGTTATGCTACTGCTAGCGTTAGCACCCAGGAGGCTGAAACAGGGCAGGTTTTAAACGTGCTTTAGCCTCTTAACATGTTGGAGATGTCATTACAAGGGCCTCCCCATGTGAAGGGATTCCTTCTGAGTGAACACAGTGACTCTGACTGCAGTAGATGTGAAACAAATGCATAAAAGTTATGCTAATTCAGCTCTGTTTAGTTCCAGTGTTGAGAGCTATGTGTTGAAATCGACCGAAATTCTCCTTTAAAGCAAGGAGGTACGCTTCTCCTCGGACCGCGTAGCTCCTATGGCGCCATTTTGATGCTACCAAACCATCGCCTCCCGTTAGCATCCCATTGACTGCCATTCATTCTGATGCTACCAAGCCATCACCTCCCGTTAGCATCCCATTGACTGCCATTCATTCTGATGCTACCAAGCCATCACCTCCCGTTAGCATCCCATTGACTGCCATTCATTCTGATGCTACCAAGCCATCTCCTCCCGTTAGCATCCCATTGACTGCCATTCATTCTGATGCTACCAAGCCATCACCTCCCGTTAGCATCCCATTGACTGCCATTCATTCTGATGCTACCAAGCCATCACCTCCCGTTAGCATCCCATTGACTGCCATTCATTCTGACGTCACTTTGACAGAGAATAACTTTACATCTGAAGCGTTTAAAGACTCTATTTGTCCGTTGTTTATTTCTAAAGAAACACGACAATGTATAAAAGGCTCCATTACCTTGTAGCTCACGTTATGGCTCCATAGCAGACGTTGTTATAAAAATAGGCTAACGATTGGGTCATAACCACGAGACTTACTGTCTCATAGTAGAGGAATTACCGTATAGTCCAGGAGAAGCTCTCAGGCAGTTTGGACTTCCATTAGCTGTTTAAGTGTAATTACTAATGTTAACTATCATGTTAGTGATCAGTAATTAGCCTGTGCCTATGTTATCTCCTTACATATACCTACGCTCTCCGTCTCTGCTAGATTGGGAATGATTGAGATTTCTCTTGGCACAGCTACCAGAAGACTTCCAACTTTCAGACAGGTTGCTCACGTCACATCTACGTCTTCAAGCTCAGTTGGAGGCTGCTCAGTAACGCTCAGCCATCACCGGAAAAGAGCTTCTAACATCCTTCACTGGTCTCCGTCCAGAGACACGGGATCTGTTGGTCCAATATATGTCAATGCTTTAAAGAGATTGTGAGAATATTGTATCGTGAACTTAGAACCGTAGAGTCCAACATTTTGTCTTCGTGTTGATGTAGGATTCAGTTTAATCTGCAGAGGTGCAGTAGAGACTGCAGGCCTTCCCTCTGTTGGCGGCTGACGCTTTCCAACAGATCTGTTGGCCGAGAAAGTGAGCGTCGGCCCTCGCTGCTTTGAGTTATTTGGAGCTCAGTATTTATCAGGTAAGAGTCTGTTCCAGTGAAAGCTGAGGGTCTCTGCAGAGAGAGATTAAAGCAGCGTCATCCACTGAAGCCTCTCCACCGGCGCTGTGTTGGCAGAAGAATCACAGCACCGGGCCACTGCCAGCCTCGTGGCAGCCGTTCAGCTCGGTGGCAGCGGCCCACGAAGATCCACAGTCCGCAGGCGCCGTCCTCCCTCCCCTCCTTCACTCCTTCCCTCCCACAGCGAGAAACTGTGAGTGGAGGACATCTTTATTAACAGATTCACAGTTGAAACGCTGAATATTCCTCCGTCATTACTGCCTGCTCCATGCATTCAGTCCCTCCAGAGAAACGCAATCTCATAATTCAAGGCATAATCAGCCAAAGGCTGCATATTTGTTCAAATACGGCGCACTTTCGCCGCATAAAATGCAGATTTGCATGCAAAATATGCGGGGCTTGCATGATTTCATAATTTCCGCATTTTCGTTGCAAAAAAGTCACACATATATCTCAGCAGAAAGTTGAAAAATGTTGCGTTTACGTCACACAAGAGCAGCCGTTTCCCCTGTTGACATGGGAACGTTATGAAGTGACGTTATGAAGTGACGTTATGAAGTGGCGTTATGAAGTGGCGTTATGAAGTGACGTTATGAAGTGACGTTATGAAGGGACGTTGTGAAGTGATGTTATGAAGGGACGTTATGAAGGGACGTTAGGAAGTGACGTTATGAAGGGACGTTATGAAGTGACGTTATGAAGTGACGTTATGAAGTGATGTTATGAAGGGACGTTATGAAGGGACGTTAGGAAGTGACGTTATGAAGTGATGTTATGAAGGGACGTTATGAAGGGACGTTAGGAAGTGACGTTATGAAGTGACGTTATGAAGTGACGTTATGAAGGGACGTTATGGAGTGACGTTATGAAGTGACGTTATGAAGGGACGTAATGAAGGGACGTTAGGAAGTGACGTCATGAAGTGACGTTATGAAGGGACGTTATGAAGGGACGTTAGGAAGTGACGTAATGAAGTGACGTTATGAAGTGATGTTATGAAGTGACGTTGTGAAGTGACGTTATGAAGGGACGTTATGAAGTGACGCTATGAAGTGACGTTGTGAAGTGACGTTATGAAGGGACGTTATGAAGTGACGCTATGAAGTGACGCTATGAAGGGACGTTATGAAGTGACGTTATGAAGTGACGTTATGAAGTGACGCTATGAAGTGACGCTATGAAGGGACGCTATGAAGTGACGTTATGAAGGGACGTTATGAAGTGACGTTATGAAGTGACGTTATGAAGTGACGCTATGAAGTGACGCTATGAAGGGACGCTATGAAGTGACGTTATGAAGGGACGCTATGAAGTGACGTTATGAAGGGACGTAATGAAGGGACGTTAGGAAGTGACGTCATGAAGTGACGTTATGAAGGGACGTTATGAAGGGACGTTAGGAAGTGACGTAATGAAGTGACGTTATGAAGTGATGTTATGAAGTGACGTTGTGAAGTGACGTTATGAAGTGACGCTATGAAGTGACGTCATGAAGTGACGTTATGAAGTGACGTTATAAACTGACGTTATGAAGTGACGCTATGAAGTGACGTTATGAAGTGACGCTATGAAGTGACGTTATGAAGTGACGCTATGAAGTGACGTCATGAAGTGACGTCATGAAGTGACGTTATAAACTGACGTTATGAAGTGACGCTATGAAGTGACGTTATGAAGTGACGCTATGAAGTGACGTCATGAAGTGACGCTATGAAGGGACGTTATGAAGGGACGTTATGAAGTGACGTCATGAAGTGACGTTATGAAGTGACGTTATGAAGTGACGTTATGAAGTGACGTTATGAAGGGACGTTATGAAGTGACGTTGTGAAGGGACGTTATGAAGTGATGTTATGAAGTGACGTTATGAAGGGACGTTATGAAGTGACGTTATGAAGGGACGTTATGAAGGGACGTTATGAAGAGACGTTATGAAGTGACGTTAGGAAGTGACGTTGTGAAGTGACGTTGTGAAGTGACGTTATGAAGTGACGTTATGAAGTGACGTTGTGAAGTGACGTTATGAAGTGACGTTATGAAGGGACGTTATGAAGTGACGTTATGAAGTGACGTTATGAAGTGACGTTATGAAGTGACGTTATGAAGTGACGTTGTGAAGTGACGTTATGAAGTGACGTTGTGAAGTGACGTTATGAAGTGACGTTATGAAGTGACGTTATGAAGTGACGTTATGAAGTGACGTTATGAAGTGACGTTGTGAAGTGACGTTATGAAGTGACGTCATGAAGTGACGTTATGAAGGGACGTTATGAAGTGACGCTATGAAGTGACGCTATGAAGTGACGTTATGAAGTGACGTTATGAAGGGACGTTATGAAGTGACGCTATGAAGTGACGTTATGAAGTGACGTTATGAAGTGACGTTATGAAGTGACGTTATGAAGTGACGTTATAAACTGACGTTATGAAGTGACGTTATGAAGGGACGTTATGAAGTGACGTCATGAAGTGACGTTATGAAGTGACGCTATGAAGTGACGCTATGAAGTGACGTTATGAAGTGACGTTATGAAGTGACGTTATGAAGGGACGTTATGAAGTGACGTTATGAAGGGACGTTATGAAGTGACGTCATGAAGTGACGTTATGAAGTGACGTTATAAAGGGACGTTATGAAGTGACGTTATGAAGGGACGTTATGAAGTGACGTTGTGAAGTGACGTTGTGAAGTGACGTTGTGAAGTGACGTTATGAAGTGACGTTATGAAGTGACGTTGTGAAGTGACGTTATGAAGTGACGTTATGAAGTGACGTTATGAAGGGACGTTATGAAGTGACGTTGTGAAGTGACGTTATGAAGTGACGTTATGAAGGGACGTTGTGAAGTGACGTTATGAAGTGACGTTATGAAGTGACGTTATGAAGTGACGTTATAAACTGACGTTATGAAGTGACGCTATGAAGTGACGTTATGAAGTGACGTTATGAAGTGACGTTATGAAGGGACGTTATGAAGTGACGTCATGAAGTGACGTTATGAAGTGACGCTATGAAGTGACGCTATGAAGTGACGTTATGAAGTGACGTTATGAAGTGACGTTATGAAGGGACGTTATGAAGTGACGTTATGAAGGGACGTTATGAAGTGACGTCATGAAGTGACGTTATGAAGTGACGTTATAAAGGGACGTTATGAAGTGACGTTATGAAGGGACGTTATGAAGTGACGTTGTGAAGTGACGTTGTGAAGTGACGTTGTGAAGTGACGTTATGAAGTGACGTTATGAAGTGACGTTGTGAAGTGACGTTATGAAGTGACGTTATGAAGTGACGTTATGAAGGGACGTTATGAAGTGACGTTGTGAAGTGACGTTATGAAGTGACGTTATGAAGGGACGTTGTGAAGTGACGTTATGAAGTGACGTTATGAAGTGACGTTATGAAGGGACGTTATGAAGTGACGTTGTGAAGTGACGTTATGAAGTGACGTTATGAAGGGACGTTGTGAAGTGACGTTATGAAGGGACGTTATGAAGTGACGTTATGAAGTGACGTTATGAAGTGACGTTGTGAAGTGACGTTATGAAGTGACGTTGTGAAGTGACGTTATGAAGTGACGTTATGAAGTGACGTTATGAAGTGACGTTGTGAAGTGACGTTGTGAAGTGACGTTATGAAGTGACGTTATGAAGTGACGTTATGAAGGGACGTTATGAAGTGACGCTATGAAGTGACGCTATGAAGTGACGTTATGAAGTGACGTTATGAAGGGACGTTATGAAGTGACGCTATGAAGTGACGCTATGAAGTGACGTTATGAAGTGACGTTATAAACTGACGTTATGAAGTGACGCTATGAAGTGACGTTATGAAGTGACGTTATGAAGTGACGTTATGAAGTGACGTTATGAAGTGACGTTATAAACTGACGTTATGAAGTGACGCTATGAAGTGACGTTATGAAGTGACGTTATGAAGGGACGTTATGAAGTGACGTCATGAAGTGACGTTATGAAGTGACGTTATAAAGGGACGTTATGAAGTGACGTTATGAAGTGACGTTGTGAAGTGACGTTGTGAAGTGACGTTGTGAAGTGACGTTATGAAGTGACGTTGTGAAGTGACGTTGTGAAGTGACGTTGTGAAGTGACGTTATGAAGTGACGTTATGAAGTGACGTTGTG
>JAKRKW010000066.1:37500-42500 GCA_023566125.1 Zingel zingel
TATATACTGTCTATGGTTTAATCCAGCTACTAGCTAGCGGTAGGCTAACGCTAGCTGCTGTTGAGTATAGTGTTAACTAGCTAGCGGTAGGCTAACGTTAGCTGCTGTCGAGTATAGTGTTAACTAGCTAGCGGTAGGCCAATGTTAGCTGCTGTTGAGTATAGTGTTAACTAGCTAGCGGTAGACTAATGTTAGCTGCTGTCGAGTATAGTGTTAACTAGCTAGCGGTAGACTAACCTTAGCTGCTGTCGAGTACAGTGTTAACTAGCTAGCGGCAGGCTAACATCAGCTGCAGGTCTCTGTTTTAGCTACAGAGTGAGACATCCAACACATTCTCCCACCCATCTCGTAAAATATGGACGTTTGGTCAGGTGCCTTTGTCGTTCTTATTGACGTTAAAAGTCTCGGGACTATCGCCGTCCCTTTAGCGCTATAAGTAAACGCGCTTGGTCGGGACTATCGCCGTCCCTTTAGCGCTATAAGTAAACGCGCTTGGTCGGGACTATCGCCGTCCCTTTAGCGCTATAAGTAAACGCGCTGCGCTTGGTCAGGACTATCGCCGTCCCTTTAGCGCTATAAGTAAACGCGCTTGGTCAGGACTATCGCCGTCCCTTTAGCTCCATAAGTAAACGCGCTTGGTCGGGATTATCGCCGTCCCTTTAGCGCTATAAGTTAACGCGCTTGGTCGGGACTATTGCGTCCCTTTAGCGCTATAAGTAAACGCGCTTGGTCGGGACTATCGCCGTCCCTTTAGCGCTATAAGTTAACGCGCTTGCTCGGACTATCGCCGTCCCTTTAGCGCTATAAGTAAACGCGCTTGGTCGGGACTATCGCCGTCCCTTTAGCGCTATAAGTAAACGCGCTTGGTCGGGACTATCGCCGTCCCTTTAGCGCTATAAGTTAACGCGCTTGGTCGGGACTATCGTCGTCCCTTTAGCGCTATAAGTAAACGCGCTTGGTCGGGACTATCGCCGTCCCTTTAGCGCTATAAGTTAACGCGCTTGGTCGGGACTATCGTCGTCCCTTTAGCGCTATAAGTAAACGCGCTTGGTCGGGACTATCGCGTCCCTTTAGCGCTATAAGTAAACGCGCTTGGTCGGGACTATCGCCGTCCCTTTAGCGCTATAAGTTAACGCGCTTGGTCGGGACTATCGTCGTCCCTTTAGCGCTATAAGTAAACGCGCTTGGTCGGGACTATCGCCGTCCCTTTAGCGCTATAAGTTAACGCGCTTGGTCGGGACTATCGTCGTCCCTTTAGCGCTATAAGTAAACGCGCTTGGTCGGGACCCGTCCCTTTAGCGCTATAAGTAAACGCGCTTGGTCGGGACTATTTCCGTCCCTTTTGATGCAGTTATGTTAAGGAAAAGGTCGTGGGTGGGCGTACTGTTCTGTGACACGGGAGAAAAGAAAAAAGCGACTATAGCAAGCGGGACATGAACCCCGCTCTCCTGGGTGAAAGTCCTGTGTCTGACCCACCCCCCCCCCCCCCCAACCAACCTCCTTACATACTCCTCTCTAAATCCTCTCTAACTGCTGCTCTCCCCGGTGCGTTACACAAACACGCTGAAAGACGCCTTTTTCGTCGCATCAGACGCTGACGGCCACTGTCCAAACGTCCTTATTGTACGAGTTCGGAATGAGAACGGGTTGGAGACATCACATGGTATCTCCATGGTTGCAACGCATTAACCGCCTGGCGTTTGATCGGTGAGCGTTGTCCTCCACCTAAGGAGCGCTGTGAGACCCCGCGGACCACACGACTACGCAGGACAAGAGTCCTAACCCCGTGTGAAAAGCCCTTTAACCCAAATACTGTCAGAACATCTGCAGACTTGGTTTCTTTCTAGTGATGAGGCCCGTTGGACGCCGAGTGCGCCTCTGTCAGCTCTTTTGAATTGTTTCTTTACGCCATGTACCCCTTGACCAGCGCTGATCATTTTCGGTAGAAAAAAAAAGTCTGTATAAAGAGGAACAGTACAGCGCTGTATGTCAGCGATATATTTACTAGACAACAGACTTGGACCTGGAAAACATTTAAATGCTGATGAGAAAAGGAGACATCCATCCATCCATCCATCTTCGTCCGCTTATCCGGTATCGGGTTGCGGGGGTAGCAGCTCCAGCAGGGGACCCCAAACTTCCCTTTCCCGAGCCACATTAACCAGCTCCGACTGGGGGATCCCGAGGTGTTCCCAGGCCAGGTTAGAGATATAATCCCTCCACCTAGTCCTGGGTCTTCCCCGAGGCCTCCTCCCAGCTGGACGTCCCTCCACCTAGTCCTGGGTCTTCCCCGAGGCCTCCTCCCAGCTGGACGTCCCTCCACCTAGTCCTGGGTCTTCCCAGAGGCCTCCTCCCAGCTGGACGTCCCTCCACCTAGTCCTGGGTCTTCCCCGAGGCCTCCTCCCAGCTGGACGTCCCTCCACCTAGTCCTGGGTCTTCCCCGAGGCCTCCTCCCAGCTGGACGTCCCTCCACCTAGTCCTGGGTCTTCCCCGAGGCCTCCTCCCAGCTGGACGTCCCTCCACCTAGTCCTGGGTCTTCCCCGAGGCCTCCTCCCAGCTGGACGTCCCTCCACCTAGTCCTGGGTCTTCCCCGAGGCCTCCTCCCAGCTGGACGTCCCTCCACCTAGTCCTGGGTCTTCCCCGAGGCCTCCTCCCAGCTGGACGTCCCTCCACCTAGTCCTGGGTCTTCCCCGAGGCCTCCTCCCAGCTGGACGTCCCTCCATTTAGTCCTGGGTCTTCCCCGAGGCCTCCTCCCAGCTGGACGTCCCTCCACCTAGTCCTGGGTCTTCCCCGAGGCCTCCTCCCAGCTGGACGTCCCTCCACCTAGTCCTGGGTCTTCCCAGAGGCCTCCTCCCAGCTGGACGTCCCTCCACCTAGTCCTGGGTCTTCCCCGAGGCCTCCTCCCAGCTGGACGTCCCTCCACCTAGTCCTGGGTCTTCCCCGAGGCCTCCCCCCAGCTGGACGTCCCTCCACCTAGTCCTGGGTCTTCCCCGAGGCCTCCTCCCAGCTGGACGTCCCTCCACCTATTCAACTACACAATAGCACACTCCACTGCACCGGTGACAGGCCTCTCGTTGACAGGCAGCCCGTTGTCTGTGGACTCGTTCCTCCAGCTCTGGCCATCTTGCTTCCAGCCCGCGATTAGCCGATTAGCCGATTAGCTTTCTTTGTTTTCTTCGTTGCAGTGAGAGTCACCTTTTCGCCAGTCCCTCACAAGTTTCTCTCTCACTCCAAACTTTCTTTCTGCTGCTCGATTACCGTTTCCGGCTGCATATTTAACTACCTGCAGTTTGAAATCTGCAGAATAGGATTTTCATTTCTTTCTCAGTTGTCTTTAGGAGCAGCATATAGCTGTCACGAGCCTAGAGCGCCCTCTCTCGGCTTTAGACGGTAATGTCTTCAGTATGAATTAACATTTAAAAACATGTTCAATTATATATATATTTTGATATATAAGTCGCACCGGACTATAAGTCGCAGGACCAGCCAAACTATGAAAATAAAGTGCAACTTATAGTCCGGAAAATACGGTAAATGAGTGATATCCGCCGTGTTACTCTGTCCTGTTTCCTCCCTTTCATTCCAAACCACACAGTTGACAACCTGCGGGTGGAGGTGGTGGAGGCAGGCTCGGACGAACGCCACGGGCTGCTGTGGACTGGTCAGTCTCACAAGCGGTTTCAGGAAAGTGGCTGCATGTGTTCCGACAATGTCGGGAACGTTAACGGTACAAGCCCACAGCTGTCAGTGTGTCAGAGAGGCTCCCGGACGGTTACTAGCCACTTACTAGCTACTCAATTAGCCTGAGGTAAACGCTAGCTATCAGTAAACAGAAGTGACGTGGTGGCTGGCGTAGCCGGTAGAGCGGTGCGCCCATATATAGAGGTTTACATCTCAACACAGCGGCCGCAGGTTCGACTCCGACCTGCGGCCCTGTGCTGCATGTCATTCCCCCCTTCTGTCTCGTTTCATGTCTTCAGTTGTCTTGTCTAAATACATGTGTGTGTGTGTCTGTGTGTGTGTGTGTATGTCTCTGTGTCTCTGTGTGGGTGTGTGTGTCTCTGTGTGGGTGTGTGTGTCTCTGTGTGTGTGTGTGTGTGTGCGTCTCTGTGTGTGCGTCTCTGTGTGTGCGTGTCTGTGTGTGTGTGTGTGTGTGTGTGTGTATGTCTCTGTGTGTCTGTGTGTGTCTCTGTGTGTGTCTGTGTGTGTGTGTGTCTATCTCTGTGTATGTCTCTGTGTGTCTTTGTGCGTGCGTGTCTCTCTGTGTGTGTGTGCGTGTCTCTGTGTGTGTGTCTGTGTGTGTGTGTGTCTGTGTGTGTGTCTCTGTGTGTGTGTGTGTGTGTGTCTATCTCTGTGTGTCTCTGTGCGTGCGTGTCTCTCTGTGTGTGTGTGTGTATGTCTCTGTGGGTGTGTGTGGGTGTGTGTGTGTGTGTGTGTGTGTGTGCAGCAGAGGTTAAGGGAAACATTATCCCGATGTTTTCAGGTCACATTCAAACCGCTCAGCTTTTATTGTGAAGGGGAGCGTAGCAGCTTCTCCTCTCACTATCAGCACAAATTACAACACACTGCCCTTCCTTAGAAAAGACTCTCTACTCCTGCAATTTGCTTTTTAATAAGAGAAGATGTATGTTGCTTTAAGGGACAAATTATAACTGACTTTTCTAAAAGAATTAATAGTTCTCAGGTCAGTGTTACACACATCTTTGTAGTCTTTGCCGAGAAGAAGCTGAACACACGTTCAAACAGGTTGACCGTCACATTTTTACACAAGACAAATTAAATAATAGTTACCAGGGCTTTGAATGATCTTTTTTGATACACACACACACACACACACACACATGTGCACTCACACACACACAAACACACACACACACACACACACATACAGACACACACACACACACACACACACACACACACACACATGCACCCACACAGACACACACACACACACACACACACACATGTGCACTCACACACACACACTCACGCACACA
>JAKRKW010000066.1:57500-60000 GCA_023566125.1 Zingel zingel
TTAAAAAAAAAAAATTGACAAAAAGCGTTTTTTTCTCACTCTTTCAGACATTTGTTTTAATTATTTGGACGTTTTTTTCCTCTTTATTCAATGTTTTCATCACTTTTTCTGACATTTTTGTCACTTTTGTTAATTTTTTGTAACTTTTTTGTCATTTTTTTCCGACAATATGCTTTTTTCTCGCTTTTTCACACATTTTTTTTTAATTATTTGGACGTTTTTAACCCTTTCTTTGACGTTTTGGTCCTTTTTTTCAATTTTTTTATCACTTTTTCTAGCATTATTGTTGTTTTGTTGAATTTATTTTATTTCTTGTCATTTTTTTCCAACAAAAAGCATTTTTTCTCGCTCTTTCAGACATTTTGTTGTATTATTTGGACGTTTCTGTCCCTTTTATCAATGTTTTAATCACATTTTATGACATTTTGTTGCTTATCTTGACATCTATGTCACTTTTGTTCTGTTTTTATTGCTATTTTGGCACGTTTTCCCCCACTTAACGACCCGTCTAGACACCACTAACACCATCTTACCACCACTAGTGTAGAGCGCTATAGGGAACCGTCTGTGTTATTTTTGGGGCAGTTTGGTCGAAAGAAACCCATATTTCTGATGCAGAAACACTGACAACGGGTCAGATTTGACCCGAGGAGAACAGGAGGGTTAATTGTTTAAATTTCGGAGGATTATTCTCCAGTTTTTACATCCTGGAGAGTATTTGACCCGGACTCAGAAACCTGCGGGGCAAACACCGACTCTAACAACAACATGCACCCGTGGCTCTGCTCCAGATCCAATTTAAATATTTTAGAGCCGGTCCGCCCACAGCGGCCCGCAGCCACGAATAGCTTAACATTTACACTCGACATATTCTCCATTTCCTCTCAGCTGACGTTTAATCAAAAGAACTGCTCGTCTGAGTTAGACTGATGAACTAAAACATAACGAGATTATGAAAATGTGTTCACATGAATATTTAAAGCCCCTCTTGAATCAGTCAACTTGCTTTCTACAAGTCAAAAGTATCCATTAAATGTCCATCTTATAAAGCCGTGTTTCCGTTTATTATTCCATTACTTTTTAAGATTTTTATTTTTTATTTTTTTTTACATTTAGGGCCTTTATTTTGTTAACTTTAGACAGGAAATGGGAGTGAGAGGGGGGTGTCACTGCCTGGTGTGAGTCGAGTGCATATGTGAGCTCAGATTGAAATGGTTTACGGCGTAACGTGTCTTTCTGAAATTGTGAAATCCATAAAATAATAAACTTTTCTTTTTACATACGTACATTTAGGGCCTTTATTTTGATATCTTTAGACAGGAAATGGGAGAGAGAGGGGGGGTGTGACTGCCCGATGAGCGGGGATCACGTCCCGCTTGTCACGCTTGCTATAGTAATTTTTTTATTTCCCGCGTGTCACGGAACCGTACGCCCACCCACGACCCTTTCCTTAACATAATTGCGGCAAAAGGGCCGGCGATATATTTATATTCTAAATCCTTATGGTGAAAATCAGCGGGATTTTTACTTCCCGAGTCAGCTGTGGGCGGGACTGTTGAGGTCTTTTGGGGTTGGGCAATACGTAAGTTGTGCAATAGCTCATTGTGCAAGGGCTGTGCTACAATTATTGCGCATAATGCAGTTGACAGGGTTGTTCAATCAAAGACTGCCAATGAAAGAAGGAGTTAACGTGCTTACTATATAGGTACCTGTCTAATGTATATGAGAGTATTACTATATAGGTACCTGTGTAATGTATATGAGAGTATTACTATATAGGTACCTGTCTAATGTATATGAGAGTATTACTATATAGGGACCTGTCTAATGTATATGAGAGTATTACTATATAGGTACCTGTCTAATGTATATGAGAGTATTACTATATAGGTACCTGTCTAATGTATATGAGAACATTACTATATAGGTACCTGTCTAATGTATATGAGAGTATTACTATATAGGTACCTGTGTAATGTATATGAGAGTATTACTATATAGGTACCTGTCTAATGTATATGAGAGTATTACTATATAGGTACCTGTCTAATGTATATGAGAGTATTACTATATAGGTACCTGTCTAATGTATATGAGAGTATTACTATATAGGTACCTGTCTAATGTATATGAGAGTATTACTATATAGGTACCTGTCTAATGTATATGAGAGTATTACTATATAGGTACCTGTGTAATGTATATGAGAGTATTACTATATAGGGACCTGTCTAATGTATATGAGAGTATTACTATATAGGGACCTGTCTAATGTATATGAGAGCATTACTATATAGGGACCTGTCTAATGTATATGAGAGTATTACTATATAGGTACCTGTCTAATGTATATGAGAGTATTACTATATAGGTACCTGTCTAATGTATATGAGAGCATTACTATATAGGTACCTGTCTAATGTATATGAGAGTATTACTATATAGGTACCTGTCTAATGTATATGAGAGTATTACTATATAGGTACCTGTCTAATGTATA